>WUAT03000005.1:796657-811613 GCA_010015005.3 Ulmus americana
TCTCATCTTCGTAAGAGTCAACGGTCTAATGAAGGTAGATCATCTTGTCTTACCTTAGTCGAAGATGGATCGCCTTGTCACATATTCGTAAAATTCAAAGGTCTAACGAAGGTAGATTGTCTTGTCGTACCTTAATAATAATAAAATAAAATAAAATGTTAGTGTAACAGGCTATAAATAATGGCAGGCTTGTTTGGGTTGTGATTGTGGGTGATTACATACAAAGTATTTAATAAGGGTATTATGAATAAGATGAAATATTATTATCATTACAAACAGGCCAACTAATATTATTTTAACATGACGCTAATCTGATAATCATTAATTGAAACTATATACTAAAATCCTATTATCACGACAGGCTATAAATAATGGTATTTTTGTAAATTTGATTCGAGTAATGATCGTTGGGCCTTGGTTTGTGAGGAGGCCCACTAAGGGCTGTTTGGTTTTCATCCCAACTTGAAAAAGAGAAAAAGAAAATAAAATTGGATAACCAAAACTAGACGTTTTATTCTAACGGCTATATTTTGAACTTTCGAAAGTTGAGACCCTCGTTACTATCCTCACACTCTCTCTGTTTTCCATTTCCATTTCAAGATTCTTCCAACTCCGATCCAGCTCACTTCTCTCTCTCTCTTTCTCTCTCTCTCTTGAAGTAAATTCGAAATCTTTCTTGCCGTTTCTTTGAATTTAGATTCCGAAGTTCAGAAATGGCACCAACTCCATCTTCCAAATCAAACCAACCAACTATGATAAAGACTCCCCAATCGAAGCATCGTCTCCAATTCCACTCTTCCAAACCCCACCCTACGCCGAACCCCAACTCGGCGCCGGACCACCCGGTGGAAGTGGTGGCAAGAATCAGAGATTACCCGGATCGGAAAGATCAACCACCGGTCTCAACTCTTCAAATCAATCCTCAGAAACAGAGCATTCGGCTTCGCGCCGATTTTGGGTACAGGGATTTTACTCTTGATGGGGTTTCTTTATCGGAAGAGGATGATTTGAAGGCCTTTTATGGGAAATTTGTGCAGTCCAGGATTAATAGTGTGAAGTTGGGTGAGAAATGCACGATTATGATGTATGGCCCGACGGGTTCGGGGAAGAGTCACACCATGTTTGGGTGTGCTAAACAGCCTGGGATTGTGTATAGATCTCTCAGAGATATTCTTGGAAGTGAGGAAGAAGATGGAGAGGGGAATGCTGTGGTGGGGACTTTTGTTCAGGTCACTGTTTTGGAGATATATAATGAGGAGATTTATGATCTATTGTCCAATAATGGTGGAGGAGGAGGATTTGGACTTGGATGGACAAAGGGTAATGGCTCCAATTCTAAAGTAAGCACATTTCTCTCTCTATATATATATATTGGAATTTGGGTTAATATAAATTTGTGTTTTATTTGTAATTTCCAATTATTCCAACACTAGGTGATTTGATTTTGGTTGAAGTTTCTAACTTTTTATTATGTCTGGTAATCTAAGGGTCCATTTGGTTCAGAATTGAAACTTACATTATTGTTTGGAAATTTGTGTTTATGAGTCGCGAATAAGAATAGCAAATAGTGTTTTTTTTTTTTTTAATGCTTGATTCATCTTCTTTCACCTTATATGTTGTAATTTTTCTTTAATAGAGCTTAATTGGTTGGTGTGTATGTTGATTTTGAGTGTATCTCTGGTTGATTCACCTGGTTTTGTTGATTTTGTGTACTTGGCATTTGCAGGTAAAGCTAGAAGTGATGGGAAAAAAGGCCAAAAATGCAACATACATATCCGGAAATGAAGCCGGAAAGATCTCAAAAGAGATTCAGAAGGTAGAAAAGAGAAGGATTGTAAAGAGCACCCTTTGTAATGAGAGAAGTTCAAGAAGTCATTGCCTGGTACAGCTCCTTTAAACTCTTATTTGCATATAGTTCTTCCCACGTTTTGTATTAATTGTACCAAATTAACCACTTTTTGTTTTCCAACATTGCAGATTATTCTTGATGTTCCAACGGTTGGAGGACGCTTAATGCTAGTTGACATGGCTGGCTCTGAGAACATAGAACAAGCTGGTCAAACTGGATTTGAGGCAAAAATGCAGGTAGAATTTTTCAAGACTATTATCCATTTTTCTGTTTTCTCTTGGTATTGATCTTGAGGCATCTATCTTTTGCATCAGAAACATATTTGATTAGTTTGCTGGTTAATTTAACAGACAGGAAAGATCAACCAAGGAAATATAGCTTTGAAAAGGGTAGTTGAATCGATTGCTAATGGCGATTCTCATGTGCCATTTAGAGACAGCAAGCTGACTATGCTCTTACAGGTAAATCTTCATTTGTGTTTTTGTCAATTATTGGGGTTTTAACATGGCTTGTTTCAAGTTTCTTAAATAGATTTCTGTGTTCTTTTGTTAAGGACTCTTTTGAGGATGACAAGTCGAAGATGTTGATGATACTTTGTGCAAGTCCTGATCCAAAGGAGATACACAAGACAATCTCCACTCTTGAATATGGAGCAAAAGCTAAATGTATTGTTCGTGGCCCTCATACACCGATTGATGGTAAGAATGGCGGTGAAGATTCTTCATCTACTGTTATACTTGGATCAAGGATCGCAGCGATGGATGAATTTATCAACAAGCTGCAAAAGGAGAGCAAGCTTAGAGAGAAGGAGAGAAATGAAGCTCAGAAACTGCTCTTGAAGAAAGAAGAAGAGGTTGCTGCGTTGAGAGCTAAAATTGAGAACATGGATTCCGGGACAAATGAGGAAGAAATTAATTTGAAAGTGAATGAGAGGACCCAAATTCTCAAATGCGAGTTAGAGAAGAAATTAGAGGAATGCAAGAGAATGGCTAATGAGTTTGTTGAAATGGAGAGGAAGAGAATGGAGGAAAAGATTTTGCAACAGCAACAAGAAGTTGAGATGCTGAGACGCCGATTGGAGGAGATTGAGCTGCAACTACGTTCCAAGGATGGAAATGGCGAGGAGAACGGGGTAAGGGACAGTGTTGGAAGTGGCTTTGCAAAAAGGATCTTAGGTCTATATGCAAATGATGATGCAGGCATGGTCAAGTCAATGGATTTGGACATGGATGACAACGAACCATGTTTTCAGATGAAAAATGTAGGTGGGATTGTTCACAGCACTGGCATCCAAGGATTGAATCAGCCCCAACAAAGTACTTTAAATCCTGCTCTGGACAATGACCTTTTCGTACCAAACTTCGGAGATAAAGTGAGCCTAAGCACTGTATTTGAAGAAGAAGAAGTGGAGGAAGAGGAGGAACTTAAAGAAAACACCGATGATGAAGTGGAGAAGGAGATTGTAGAGGAGAAAAGGGTCTGTCTAGAAGATGTGCCTAACCCCAGCACTAATCACAACTATGAAGATGATTATTCAAAGTTCAGATCAGAGGAAACACTTGCAGCTTTGGGGTTGAAAAGTGTTCCTCAAGATGACAAGGATTCAGCTTCCTTCCGACGTATGAGAATCCAGAACATCTTTACACTTTGTGGGAACAATAGAGAGCTCTCAAAAACCATCAAATCTCCATTATCTTCCAAAAAAGGATCAGAAAATATTGATCCTCAACTATCTCCAGTTGGGGAGGATACTGTGAAAACTTTTAACAAGGAAATATTGGGGGTTCAGAAATGTGCTCCTCTAAATGGGGTATGTTAGCTTTTACTCAGATTACATCAAAGTAAATTATTTGTTATGGCTTGCTTTCTCATTCAAGAAAGATCCTTTGTGTTATTGTTCTTCTCATTCTTTTGTTTTATAATGAAATATCAATTTAAGCTGTTCTGGTCAGCTTTTATGTTGGCTTTACTCAGATCAAAGAAAATTATTTGTCATGGCTTTTTCATTCAAAGGAAGATCCTTTGTTATATAATAGAAGATCATTTTAACATGTTTTGTTGTATTTTCCCTTCTTTTATATGTATGCAGGACAAAATTGTAGCTACAGTAGGAAATGGTCTTCTGCCATTAACACCTCTCCCACTTAGGCCAGTGGAAAACACACTATCAACATTCACAACTCCGAATACCTGCTTCTCGCAGAAAGATGGCGGTTCGCCGGAACTACCACCACACTTGAGTTCTACTCCTTTTATTACCCTTAGAAGAAGGCTTTAGGTGGTCTGGTTTGTTCTGTTTGTGTACAAAAGTGCACTAGTCTTGAAAAAAAGATCATTCTTTTTGTATAAAAGATAACACACCCTTTTGTGTAATATATTCTGGATCTCTGTCCTGCTCAATTGTACCTCTTTTGTTCATCTTTTCAATTCCCTTGCATTTGAGGAAGATTTGAGGAAGAGAAGGACAATTTGCTTCTTGTTAGAAGTAAAGTTCCTCTGATGTGTTCTTATTTAGTATATGACCTAGTCTTTTAGACTTATTGGCTCCAATGCCCCTATCGTTTGTCCGGTTTAGCACCTTGCCCCCTATTGACCAATATTAGTATTATATTTTATGTTTTTTTAAGAGCTCACTACCAATTTAGAGTTGAAAAATGTGTCTTCAAAATTGGGAAAACAAACATCTCAAATGTGTTAATGATAGCTATTATAAAATCAAGTAAAAAATATGTGATCTCAAAAAGTTTAATGATAGCTATTATAAAATCAAGTAAAAAATATGTGATCTCAAAAAGTATAAGATTGGATCATATACTTATTTAGTGGGCAGCATGTACAAGCAATTCTTCACTTAAATAATTTAAAATAATTCTTTGGGAGATTCTTCAAAGCTATACTTGAAAAATAAGTTGATATTGACATCTCAATGACTATAGTTTTTTTATTACTACTAATACTAAGGTCAACTCCTGTTTCAAATTATTTTAGAAAAAGCTTCTTTAAGATATCTAAATCATTTTTGTTTTGTTTGTAACCTGAAAACTGACTTTAAATATATATATGTTAGTTAACTTATTTGGCTGACTAAGATAATGTGATATTTTTTGTATAAAAAAGATTGTGAGATTTTAGATATATGTAATAAAATAAAAAAGAGTAAATCTCACTAATCTTTTACTTTATGAACATTATTGAATTTGCATTTGTCTCACGTAGGGCTGTTGCAATGTTTATATGTGGTTGGACACTTTCTTCCTTTGAGCTAGCTTTTGGGAGTAGGACCCAGGCACATTTGACATGGTATTAGAGCTATGTTGCTTTTACAGGTAATGTTGGACTTAGGCCCACCCTACTCGTGAGGGTGGATATTGCATTTGTCCCACATTGGCCATGTTGCTTGGTTGTTGCAACAAAATTATTTTTCAACTCAAATTTCACAATCATCCCAAAATACATTAAATGTCCTTAAAATTATTGTATGAAATACTTATCCTAAAACATTTTTCAATTTTCAATTTTCTCAGTTGAAAACAGAATCAGGTTTATCATACATATATATATATTACACCATCAAACGCTAAAACATTTTTAATTTTTTTAAAACAGAGAAAGTATTAAATATAAATATAACTGGTCCAGAGTGATGCAGCCCAGTCAAATATTCCGAGATTTCTTCCAGGAAAAGAAAACTTCTGATTTATCAAGTTTAACAGATCTTTTTTTTCCTCCTATCTTTTCTAATCTAAACTACATCTAAACTACCAATATAAGTTTGCTAAAAGATTGAAAACTAGTCTGGTTTAGAGTTTCTCCTTATTCAATGGAAGCACCTAGGCATTGCAAAGACTTGTACAAAGGTTATAGCAAAATCCCAACACGAAAATCAGCTTCAACTTCACAAGAGGGTCTTGTTTCTTTCTCTATTTAACCCATTTTTTTCATGGATTTTGTTGCTAGTGTTGTTGTTTTGCTTTTTATGGTTGTTTAATTTAACATTTTCTTTATAAAACCCAGAAAAATCTATTATGGAGAGTAATGAAAACAGTTTCCTTGAAGATCAAGGCATCCATATTTCGTAGGAAGAAGGGAAATTTGAGAAAGATAGAAGAACCCTATTTGCTAAGTGATGAATTTGTCCAAAAAAGCCAATTAATAGCTGACCAAGGCCTTCAGATTGATGAAAGTTTGAGTCTTTATCAGAAGAATTCAAGCAGGTTGAGAATATATGTCAAAATAGCATCAAAGAATAAAACAGTTGTTGTTGGAACAAAGGATTACCATATTGTTCATGAAATCAAAGCGAAAATCTTTGTTGTTGAGGGGCTCAAATCGGACCTGTATGATCTAGTTTATGATGGGAATAAGATTGAAGAATATAGAACTTTGGCTTCTCTGAACATAAAAACTGAAGCAACCCTTCATTTGATCTTTTGTCCAAGAGATGCTTTTGTAATTATAGTGAAAACTCCGCGGGGGAAGGCGTTGGAATTGGGAGTTTATATCTTGTACACTGTTCGTGATGTGAAGACGATTGTGGAAAGCAAAATTGGATGTCCAGTTGGAGATTGCAAGATGATTTATGGACACAATGAGCTTCAAGACTCTAGGAACTTGGCTTTTTATGGGATTGAAGAGAATTCCATTTTGGAGCTGCAACCTACTTGGTTTCAGATATTTGTTAAGATGTGGAACGGGAAAACGGTAACACTCTATGTTAATCAATCGAATACAATCCAAGATGTGAAGGAAAAGCTTTTCTGCAAGACGGGGATGCCAATTCGTCATCAGTATATCATGTTTTCGGGGAAAAGGCTTCAGGAAAACTGCTTTCTGGAGAGTTACAGCATCAATAAGCACTCTACTCTGCACCAGATGCTTAGAATTTGAATTCTTCCCTTTGATCCAATAAAGGTTCATGATCTAGAAGAAAATTTCGAATCTTTGTTCTTTTTTTGAGAAATCGTTCTATGAAAAGTTACAGAACGATTTTATGCTATTTCTTATTTGCAGATTTGGTGTCTTTTCGAGTGAAGTTTTATTTGAGCTTTTATCCTGCAATTTCTCTGCATTTATCCACTATCAAAACTCCCTTAAAAGACAAGTTTAATGTAATTCATGTACAAATTATTCCTCAATGCTTACTTTGATGTCATGGAACTGAAAAGAAAACCAAGTTTAACTGACTTTACAAGATGGACGATTCATTTAAGAATTGAAAAGGTGGGAAAAATGATGAAGAAACAAAACCAAATAGAATCAAATATTGCATTAGAGGATCGTGTTAAACCTCTAACAACCCAACTCACTTATTCTCTCCTGCCTTCCCACTCTCATCCTTTCTCTGCTGCTAATATCTCATCGTTTTTCCCTTCGTGCCCGGATTCAGACTCTGGTCCAAGATCCAAGAATTGGATTTCTGATAAAGAATTCTGGCCCTTTGATCTTGATAATCTTGATGATTTTGTTGAACCTCCTGTTGATCCCTTTTTCCGACGAAGGCCTTTTGGGATAACTGGATGGTCTTGGGAAGGGGAGTCGGATCCATTATTCTTCTGGCTTCGCCGTGAATGGCGGGAACTACCTGATGAATCCTGGGCTTGAGTACCTGCTAAAGCATCTGTTGAGTGACGGCGCCTTGAACTCTTCGTACCATCCCGTTTGGATTGGGAACTTGTGCCTGATGAATGTTGGCGCCTTGACCTTGTAACTTCATTTTGGCTAATTGAGTCTTGAGCTCCTATACCAGCTTAAAACAACATAAGAAAATAGATTCAAGTCAAGTTTCTATCTTGGCAGCCACTAAATAGTGTAATTGTAGATTTAGGCCACAAAAAACCAACCTTGGGAGGATAATTCTCCGACAGAGTTCATCGCTGGAGTTGCTTCTGAAGATTTATAGTCGTTCATCTGCATGATATTTTGAAGTCATGAATGTAATCTCAGTTTGTATGACTAATATTCTTGTGAATATCCCAAATGGGGATACTGGTAGAATATTGATTTAGGTTGCTAAGGAAGTTTGTAAACACTGGAAAGCTTCTTTTGATTGTGAAGAAAGTATGAAGCAAAAAGATAGAAGAAGAAAGAAAAATTGGCATACCCAACTTGGCGAACTTGCAGAAGGGCCATCCCATCCAATGTGAGCAACATGCTTTACATCTGTGGGAAAGCCAATTTGTATTTCCTCTTCTTTCTCATCTGAAAAGTTTTGACACGATTTGTGCATAGACTAACGTTAATAATAAGAAATGTATTGTTCATGTAAGGTTGCAACATTTTCCCAAAGTTTTCTTGGCAACCAAACAAAGTAGTACCACAACCTTTGTTTCCAAGCATTATAAACCAAAGACTAGAATGGACATGGCAAAAATTCAGGTAATTTATCTCAAACCCTTGATCTTTAAATTTGTACTTACCAAAAATTTGTGAAATGTATCTTAGGCCTTTCAAGAGACCCTTCACCTTGGTTGTCATTTCCTATGAATATCTCAGCTACCCGAACCAGAAAACCTCCACTGGAAAATTCACCGGTGCGTGTAGTAGTTCTGTTCTCTAGCTTCAATTGACAAAGAAATCAAAATGCTGCTAAGAACCCAAATCCAAAACAAAGAAGAACAGAACAGGACCAACATAATCCCATCAGAAAAACCCATTTTATACAAGAATATTAGAAAATTTTGGCGATCATGAAACCCATTTAAGAAATCACAATCATTCAAATTCCTACCTTCAAACAACGTTGAAATGGAAGCATGATATCCCAAATTCTTGCAATGTCAAACTCGCATCAAACTTTCCGAGCGTACCCACATTCCCAAATAAAAATCCCATTCGGGAATTTCGTCAAACATGTGATGTTCACTCCGATTGATCCAGGATTTTTCTATATAATTTTGATCGAGAAGAGAATAGGGTAAATGGAATTTCGGAAAATCTCAAACCAATGGGAATTGGAATCGGAGCAAGGGTTTGTGGCCTGTGCCGAAGTAGTGATCGGCCGGTGGCCGGTGAATCGTAAAGCTAGAGGTGGCCGGAATTTCAGGTGGGAAATCCAGGAGAGGGAGAGAGGTTGGAGTAAGAAATGGCAAGTCCGTAGGCTAAAATTGGGGCTCTTTAACGGTTTTTTAATGAATGCGCGGGAAAAACGGTTAGGTGAGGGAAACTTGTGCGGTGAAATTAAGAATAGATTAGCAGCCAAAAAAACCACATTCATTTTCTTTGTTTGTACTTTGTTTGTTGGGGACCCACAATGTTGCCACATCAGCATCGGATTTTTCGTTTTTTTGTTATTAGAAAAATATTGGAGAATACTGTATGTATGTAATGGTCTCACACATTTCATATAGTAATGTTATAATAGCGTGGGTACGTTATTGTAGTTTTTGTTTCCCTTTTGTTTCAAATATTGTGTTAGTCTCTCATCACTTTGATACCTAAGGGGAAAAGTCCTACTCCTATGACCTTCCTATTAGTTTGTGTAATGTACTTTATAAAGATTAGGTTCTTGCTAATAGAATGAGGTTGGTGTTGGACCGGGTTATATTGGAGGAACAAAGCGCATTTATATACAGGCATCTTATTACGGAGGCTTTGAGTGCCTCTATGTTTTGAACAAAAGGAAGAAACGAAAGATGAGATATCTAGTTTTGAAACTTGACATGGCCAAGGCTTATGATAAGGCGGAGTGGATTTTTATTTGGCCGATTATGGCTAAATTGAGGTTTTCAGAAGTATGTATTAATAAAATCATGACTTGTGTGTCTTTGGTTTCATACTATTTTTTGGTGAATGGGGAGAGGTTTGAGCATCTTATTCCCACTATAGGGCTTAGGCAAGGAGATCCTCTTTCTTCTTACATTTTCCTTCTTTGTGGGGAAGGCTTATCCTCTCTCTTACATGGTTTGAAAGCTCGAGTAGGTTGGAGAAGCAAACATATTGGAGAGATGGGCCGACTATTTCTCACCTTTTCTTTGTTGACGACAGCCACCTTTTTCTTCAAGCTTCTATTGATTCGTGTATGGCTATTAAGGAGGTTCTCTCTTGGTATGAGAGTGCTTCAGGGCAGCTACTTAGCTTCTCAAAATCAGCAGTGTGTTTTGGTTCAAATATTTCTCATGATATTAGAGTGTGGATGGTTTCTATTTTGGGGGTTGCATTGATGGTCTGAGATCTACCGCTTGTGCACTAAATTTTGGTGTGGGGGATGATGATGATAATTGGCAAATGCTTTGGTGTAATTGGAACAACTTTGTGTTCATAAGATGGATGGTGGTATAGGTTTTTGTGATTTACACCTTTTTAATAAGACTTTTTGGCCAAGCAAGCATGAAAAATTGACAATTGCCCTTCTTTGTTGGTGGCTTTAGTTCTCAAAGGCTTTTATTTTGCAAATACTTCTTTTTTGCAGGTCATATCAAAATCTTCGGATTCCTTTTTTTGGCGAAGTATTCTTTGGGGACGTGTAGACAGTAGATTTCTACAATTGAATTTCATGTGTTTGAGGCCACCAGTAACCTGTTGGACCTGTTAGACAGAGAAATCATATATGATCTAGAGGTGCTCGACACCACGGGGTGCCGGCCAAATGATCTTTGACGGTCAAGTTAGCTAATGGAAAAGAAGATAAGATCCATGAGAATATGTAAAGATGAAATAGCGTTATCGTGACTAGAAAATTTGGGTGCGGTGGAAGCAAGCCAGAACTTGGTGCTACGACGACAGTGTTTTCTGGCAAGGGAATAAGAGAAGGAGAATATTGAAAAATCGTTGGTACCAACTATGGAGATGGAGAAATCAGAGAGCTCTCAGGGGAGAATGGGCATGCCAAATATCATATTCGGGATCTGAATATCCAAAAGAACATCCCCTTTTAAGGGGTTTCCCTTGGTATTGATAGGAGGAAGGGGGGAGTTAATCTAGGCTCTTTATGAGTAATGTGAAGAGTCATAAGCTACCCTCATTTAATGTAACCAATTATTGGCTCTACATGATATAGAGTGAGGAGTTATGCTGATGGCCATAATGAGACATTATGGACTAGTATGTTGGCTATTAATGTCATGTAACCCCCTATTGATGAGGATTTAGAGGAGTGACCTGAAAGGTCATGTAGTACCCATTGGAGGGTAACCTGCCCCATGGAGCGACCCGCTTGGTAGGATGACCCAGTTAGTGGGCTGACCTGAGTTGTAGAGTGACTCAACTTGTAGAGTAACCTAGCCCGTGGAGTAGGGTGTATCGTGGAGTGGATTGACCCGTGAACTAGGTGGGCTCGTAGAGTGGGCCAACTGGTACAATGGGCCTTCCGTGAGGTAGGCTTTAATGTGGAGTCAACCAGGACTGGGCCATGTAGTAGAGCCAATGGGCCAAAGTATAGAACCCAAAGTGGGTTGTGGCGTAGAGCCATTGTGAATGGGCTATGACGTTGAACATGTAGTAGAGCCAATAGGCCAAAGTATAGAACCCGAAGTGGGCTATGGCATAGAGCCATTGTGAATGGGCTGTGACGTTGAACCCACGTGAGCGGGTCGTGACATAGAACCCAATCGTAATATGACGTGGCGTTGAACCAGTTGACCTTTTACAGGGTAGAAAGGTCAATACATATTTTTGCCCATACAATTTATCCCCCACTCTCTAAGTTTAGGAGTTCTAATCTTACAGAGTAGACTTAGTCGGTTATGAAGATTAGTAGATTGATTCATATCCTCAAAACAAACAAATAGTACGGATACTGAAATGTTCATTTGAACGACACGCCATGTGGAATTTTTGTCAAACTGGCAAATATGTTGCATTGTGTAGAAAAGTTGTGTCGTATGAGTAGAACAACGTGTTGTATGCAGTGAGTTTCTTGACTCAAAAATGTGTCGAGTGAAACATAGGAGATTGTTCGGCTCAACGTGTTGTCGTGTGGAGCCTTGGAAATAGTATAATAACGTGATAGTCGAATGAGCAACATGTCATGTGGTCGTTGGACACGACGACAGACTATCTAGAGTATGGCTCTACAATGTTTCGTGTGCAGCCATTGGCATGAGTGTTGCCTTGACGCGCGTTGCATAGTTGGAAAATGACGTTGTGCAAACTATGAGTCGACAACAAGTCGTATGATGGTTGGGGCAATCGATCATGTCGTATAAAGTGCTAAACAAGGTTTGACTCGACATGGTGTCAAGTGAAACTATATGCAACGTCGAGTGAAATCAATGTTTATTCCTCATGGAGATCGATTCTTGACATGGCTCGACTATGAATCGTGAAAGACTTGGCTTGACACAATGTCGGGTGAACTCTGATTGAACTTTGATTGACAAATGTTCTTGTATCAATAGCTTGTTGCTTCATGGAAGCAAAGGCATGAGTCATCTTCACTCGGCATTGTGTTGAGTGGTGGATTGTTGGTAATTTTCAATGAATACGTTGGGGAAAAAACAAGGTTAAAACAACCTATTTTTGGTTCGGCATGATGTCGAGTGATCATCCAAGGGGAGTTTGGCACGTTTGTAGGTGATGCTAGACCCTCCACTCACATGATGTCGAGCGAAGCCCTGGGTGGTGTCTTGCTCGACTTGATGTCGAGTGGGGACTCGTAGTGACATCATCTCTGAAGTAGAAGTTGTCCTAGTACCTTGTAAGGTCAACTCGATCTGATGTCGTGTGACGCCAAGTTGCAAGGTTGAACTTTGAGTGCAAGTGTATGTAATTCGCTCAACATTGTGTCGAGTGGACTTTTGTTGGAACCAATTGATGGTAATGCAGGTGACACGCCTTGACTCGACATGATGTCGAGACAAGTGGAGAATGAGGAAGTATAGTAAGTGAGTTTTGCTTAGCATGCTTGGTCACACGGGGTGAGCACAATTGGCACGTGCGTAACACGCACGTGGAGCGTGAGAAGACAGGAATTTGAAAAGTTGGCGCACTTTTCGTTTTCCGAGGCGTCCTTGATGATTGACAAGTGTCTTGACCCAAAAATGGGTTTTTGTTCACCTTGGCTTCGCAGGGAAGCCTTATTCCAGCAATTTAGGAGTTTGATGAACTCAGAGATCTTCAAATGCAATTTCTTCATTCCAAACTCAGTTCAAGATAATTTCTTGGAATTTTCTTCGGTTTTCTTACAATTTTAGCTCGAAATTTTGATTTGGAGTGTTTTAGAGAAGTTTGGAAATTGTTTTATCGGGTTTTGAGGGATTTGAAGTAAAAATGAAATGGGTTTGAAGTGGGTTTAGTTTTTGAAGCTTACCTGATGTTTTGGGTGTTTTGAAGCATTTTCGAGCTATTAAAAGGCATATAGGTGCATTTGTGAGTAAAAAGGGAGCTTTCTAGGGTGATTTCATATCTGGGCACTTCATGCATTTCGTCTTCTTTGTGGGTATCTTCGGAGAAGAAGGGATCGTATCATTTTGAGGCTTGACTTGACATTAGGTCGAGTAAAGCGTGGTTGGTGATAAATAGAGAACTCAGCTTCATGAAGTTGACTCGATCGTGTGTCAAGTGGAGTTACATTGTTGATCTTGGGAGTCTTTGTTAGGAAAGATTTGACTCAACATTTGGTCGAGTTGAAAGCGGGGTGAACTAGATTGTTGACTTCTCAGAGATTGTTTAACTTGACAAGAAGTCGAGTGAAGCGAAGCTCACTGTTATTACTCTATTGTAGGAGCTCTTGACTCGACGAAGTGTTGTGTGAACATGGAACCTTGAGTTTGCCTGTTCAAGACTAAAGAGGAGGCATTGTTTGCTGAATAGGAAGAGGTGTGGACTCTTAGCAGGGGGGAAATTCGAGTGAACCTGATGTAACAGTCGCCAGGCCGAGTGACCGCAAGGGATCGAGCACCGGGGGTGCTACAGAGGGTGTTGAGCCTACCCAGATTGAAGAGTTGGGTGATATGATATTCGAAGGAAAGGGTGTTGAGCAGGAAGAGGTGGTCATGAAATAGTTGGAGTTCTTTTAGACCTGAGCGATCAGGGTGGCGATCTAAGCCATGAGGTCGTTGGTGGGTGGAGTATCTGCGTTATCTACCATGGAGTAAGGTCAGTTATAGAAGATGAATTGTCGAGGTCTCACGGTGGGTGCCAAATTTTAGACTGTAGATTTCTACAATTGAATTTCTCATGTTTGAGGTCACTGGCAACCTGTTGGACCTGTTAGACAGAGAAATCAGATATGATCATGAAGTCCTTGACACCAGGGGCTGCCGGACAAAGGATCTCTGATGGTCAAGTTAGCTAACGAAAAAGATGATAAGATCCATGACAATATGTAAAGATGAAATGGTGTTACCGTGACAGGGATATTTGGGCGCGGTGGAAGCAGTAGGCAAGCCGGAACTTGATACTACAGTGGCGGTGTTTTCCGGTGAGGGAATAAGAGAAGGAGAATATTTGAAAATCGTTGGTACCAACTATGGAGATGGAGAAATCAGATAGTTCTCAAAGGAGAATGGGCATGCCAAAGATCATATTCGAGATCTGAATATTCAAAAGAACATCTCTTTTTGAGGGGATTTCTCTGGGTATTTACAGGAGAATGGGGAAGTTAATTTGGGCACTTTATGAGTTAATGTGAAGAGTAATCAGTTACACTCATTTAATATGACCAATCATTGGCTCTACATGATGTAGAGTGAGGAGTTATGCTAATGGCCATAATGAGGCTTTATAGGCTATTATGTTGGCTATTAATGTCATGTAACCCTCCATTGATGAGGAGTGACCTGAAAGGTCATGTGGTACCCGTTGGAGGGTAACCTATCCCATGGAGCAACCCGCTTAGTAGGATGACTTGGTTCGTGGGCTGACTCAACCCGTAGGGTAACCCGAGTTGTAAAGTAACCCGACCCATAGAGCGGGGTGTATCGTAGAGTGGGTCGGCCCGTAGAGTGGGCCAATGAGTAGAATGGGCCATCTTAGAGGATGGGCCTTTAATGAGATAAGTTTTAGTGTGGAGCCAACCATAACTGGGTCATTTAGAAGAGCCAATAGGCCAAAGTATGGAACCCGAAGTAGGCCGTAGCATAAAGCCATTGTGAATAGGTTGTGACATTGAACCCACGTGAGTAGGCCGTGACATAAAACTTGACCGTAGTATAACGTGGCGTTGAGCCA
>WUAT03000005.1:815883-831484 GCA_010015005.3 Ulmus americana
TGCTGTAATCTGTAAAATTAAGCATAATTGGGGTAAAAAAGAAATTTTGGTTTTCAAGTTAAAACATACATTCTTGAACCAAAATTTCTATAGATGAACCCATAATGTCTTAGGAAGTTAATGGAAATAATTTTTATTTGAATTGAATCCAAATTAAGTGGTTTGTAAAAAATTATATGAAAATGGGTCTATTTGAAAACTATTGTGAAAATAGGGGTCTTCGAGCTAAATAATGCTTTTAGTGCTCAAATGAGATTGTAAAATGTTTTCAAGGTATTAAATCAAGTTTTTTCAAGTTGATAATACTTCCGAGAATATATTGGAATTTGAAATGTTTATAAACCCTATGATTTTGAACGAGATTATTAGAGTATGGTTTTATACTTGTAGAATGACGACATTTTAGTCGTTAATCTTATTGTTTGAAAGTCATTCTCGGGAACAAATGACTGATCGTGATTGTATACACTCAAGGTGTAAATTTTGTTTCCGTAAAAAGAGGAGTTGGACAGGAAGTACATCAAATAGGTAAGTACAATCCTACTTACAACATGAACTCAAGCGTGATAGGGAAATCGTTTGAAAGTAAAGTGTCAGATGATTGTTTGATTGTTAATTGAAAGGGATTTATTTTACTGTGCACTGAAATGAAATTGGTTGATTGTGAATTGACACGAAACTATTTAACTGTAAATGGAATGGAACTGTTTGACTGTAAGTTGGTTATGGATGTTTGATTGAAAATTGAGGGTAAATTTTGGACTGTAAATTGATAAGGTGATTGTTTGACTGCGCATTTAAAAGAGATTGTTTGACTGTAAATTGACAGTCGATTGCTTGACTGTAAATTTAAGGCAAATATTTGATTGTAAATCGATAAGATGAATGTTGATTGTACATTGAAAGAGGAAGCTGTTTGATTGTACACTAGAAAGCAATTGTTAGAATGTTTGCAAGAAAAGTAGTATGTTTTCTCTGTTGCTACACTGTGTTATGTGAATGAGAGGAACGAGAAGTTAAATGAATAAGGTACTAAAATGAAGGTTTTCAATGTAATGTTTGGTTGAAATTATTGAATGACATTTAAGCATGCTTTGTTTACATTGAGCACATTTCATGGTAGATTGTGTAGATTGTTATTTATATATTCATTAAATATAAATGCAATTTGAAATTTTTTAAGAACAGTTCATCAAATAATGTTTTAAACGAAGTGTCATACCTGGCCTCTCTTTATTTATAGCGAGGCTGCTCTGTTATTGTTATGGCTTCAAGTAAAGGTTAAGGGAAACTCTTGATCTTCCCGATAAACGTTTAAATGGGTATGTACACAGAGGAAAGTGTCACATCCAGCCTCACTTTATTTACAGTGAGGTTGCACTGTTATTGATAGATGAATTATTGACTGTACACTGAATGAAGATTGTTTGATTGTGAACTGGAGGGATTTTCCCTATGATTGTTAAATGGATGTGTACATAAAGGGGGCCCATGCACGGATTTCAAATATGGACTGATATTTATATTTTCATGGATTGTAAATGAAATTTGAGGATTTCTAAAATAGTATTTCAAATGAATGTTTTTAATGAAATGTCATATCCGGCCTTTCTTGATTTATAGCGAGTTTTCACTGTTATAGTCTTAGAGAAAGGTTAAGGCCGACATCCGATTTTTTCTATGATTGTTAAACGGATATGTACACAGAGAGGGCCCAATCACATATTTCAAAAAAAGATTTTGAAGGATGCTTTTTCATATAACTGAGTTTTTAATCTCATGATATGTATGCACTGATGAGTGCATCGAATAAGATTTATTTATGTACTCAATGTACTTAGATGGCATGGATCTATTTGATAATTGTTGTTTGTTATATGAAATGTTGACCGTTTATTGTTCATATGTTGACAAATTTAAATGCTACGACTCAAATTTATGAGTTTCTCGGGTTATACTGCCAATGATGAGTTTATAGTATATTACTTTCAATTATTGCGAATGCATTAATAAATTTACTGTGATTGTACTTGTTGAGCTTTGACTCGTGTAATCGTATTTATGTTGCAGATTTCACTGGTGGATTATCAGACTTGCTGATCGAGAGATGTTCGAGAGGGTGAGTAACGACAAGTCTATTATGTGTTATAACGTTTCCAAAACAAAGGTTTATAGAGTGAAAATTAATAATTTATTTAAAAGTACTGTAATGATGTGATGATAAGTAGGGCTTTGTTAATATTACAATACCTCTAACTAGTATTGATTTTTCCTATTTGGAAGGAAAAAAGTTTTGAATGGCAGATGAGATTTACTAGGCAGTAAGGAAATAAAAATAATTATACTCCATACATAAAATGTTTTATAAAACTACATGTTTTTCCTAACAAGGTTCTTAAATTATGTTTAAAAAAAAATTTTAATTACTCTGATTTTTCTTAAAATACTGGTTTAAAAGTCCTGGTAAAAGTCGGGACATTACATGCACGATGATTGTCTTGATATTGTTATTGTTTCAGATAAGCATCAAGGCATTGGGAAGGTTGTTCGCGAAGTATATCTGGATGCATTCCAAGGCATTTGCATGCAACATATTTTGCATAATATTAAGAATAAGTTTAGAGGGCTTTTAGTTGATATGCTTTACACCAGGGTGGGAAAGCTTATTATTGGTGCGAGTTTGAGTTATTGTTGCATGCATTGTCATTGGTTGAACCACGTCTCAAGACATATTTGCAAGAGGTCGGATTCGAGTAGTGGTTTAGGGCACACTTAGAAGGTCTTTGGTACAACATCATGACAACCAATGTTTTTGAATGCCTAAATGGGGTTTTGTTCGTGAATGAGAGTTACTAGTTACCACACTTGCTAAGGAAATGAGAAACCTCGTTCAACAATGACATTATGAACGACAGACAGTAGCGGAGAAATGCAAATCCAAATTGACGCTAATTGTAGAAGAAGCATTGGCAGAACAATACAAATTATCCCTTAGAATGCACATAAATTTTCAAACTATGTTTACAATAATAGGTTTATTTGTTCCATTTCTTTTATGTGTAAAAGGGTATAAATTAGATTCACACTGTTTATGAAAAAATGATATTTGATCAACATGTCACATATGTGTGCATAAACATATTCCATTGATTATCTTTATAGAATCAAATATGTGAGGATGTGTTTTCATTTTATATGTGATCTTATATGAACAACATTCATATTATAGTGATATGTTTTTGTTAGTTAGGTACTCATTGCTATGTTATTTTTTTAGCTTGATTATGCTTGTGAAATATATTTTACAGTGTATGATGAGGATAAGAATGACACTGTTAATTTGGAGGCACGGACTTGTAGTTGTAGAATGTTTTAACTAGAACAGATGCCTTATGCGTATGCTATGATTGTTATATGGCATATGAAGGGAGATGTGTACAATTACTGTTTAGATTATTACTCAACCAATCGTTGGAAGTTTACTTATGCAGGTGTGGTGTATCCTCTTTCTCACCAGGCTGATTGAGTTGTTCCAAATGAGATATGAGAAATCAAAGTGCTACCCTTAGATGTGAAGACTGATAGTGGCTGCCATAAGAAATGTAAGATCCCTTTTGCTGATGAGACAATACGACGCCACAAATGCAGTAGGTGAGCTTTATGAACTTAAGTCACGCTTTGAGGGGGAATAGTTATTCAGAATAAATAGACAAGAAAGTAAGTTACATTCCTGGGATTTGACCCTATATAGCTTCAATTTTAAGTCCTTCTTATCTAACAACTCATTGAAGTTGCAGCTGCTTTGAGGGTCAATACAATTGGTGGTTTCAGGGATGCCTTACGTGTAGGTCGGCGATGACCAAGACGGCGCTGGAGTTTTGCAAGGTGGTAGTCCTGAGTGTTCGATTTCGCGGGAAAAAGAGATGAACAGAACAACTTTTGAGGGACAATCAAGTCATTTTACAAAAATGGGAGTGCAAACGTGAAAATGGATTATTTTTAGAGTAGAAGACAATACACTTAGCACGGCAACGTGGCGACAGGCGATTGGGCGAAGACACAGTTAAGACGTGGTGTCGTAAAACGGTGTCGTATCTGATTTGAGAAGTAGAAGAAGGAGAGGGAGAAGTCGATTCTGGGTTGGGTTGGGCGTATGGTTAAGCAGAGCAACAATGGAGATGAAGCGTGTTGGTGATGCGGAGGGGCGTAGATCTACTGCCACAATCTTCTTCGTCTCTCTTTTACTGGTAGAATTCAAATGAAACCTAATTAATTAATTAATTATAATTGCTTCTGCTTCTGACGATGATGATCCTCAGTTACTGGCGGATGGATCTCCCTCCGGAGGTCGTAAAAGTGGGAGGTCATCGGTTTTTTCGTTATTTAACCTCAAGGAAAAGAGTAGGTTTTGGAGCGAGTCTGTTATCCGTCCTGGTAATTAACTCTGCTTTTTTCTCTTATTATTAAACTAATTAGGGTTTCCATATTCAATGCAATCCTTCCTTGTTTTCAGATTTTGGTGATTTGGAATCTTCCGTCCCTGCTAAAGCGGGTCTTCTCAATTACACCAAGGCAGGTACTTATTCAATGGATAATACTTATACTCAAAATAATTGTTTTTTCTTTTCATCATTTATAGCTTCATTTGCTTATCCCTTTATTTAATTTATATTCCAGGCAATATTGCAAATTATCTCAAGCTCTTGGAAATTGATTCAATGTACCTTCCGGTTCCTGTTAATTTCATTTTCATAGGCTTTGAAGGGAAAGGAAACCAAGGTCTGTCACTTAATTTCTTGTTTCAAATTTTGGTCTCTATTCTCGATTGACACTTCTTTGCCTCTTTCTTTTTCCTAGAATTTAAGCTACAACCAGAAGAACTTGAGCGGTGGTTTACCAAAATTGATCACATCTTTGAACATTCACGCGTTCCGCCAATAGGACAAGTTTTCAACCCATTTTACAAGATTAGTGTCAATAAAGAGCAAAGACATCATCTTCCCATTGTTAGTCACATAAATTACAAGTAATGGTTTTTTGTTCATATTTTATTTTCTCGTCACTTACAGATTAGTTGTCATATTAGTACATTGATGATTTGGACCTTACTTCAGTGCTTTGTAGGAAGTTTCAATTTATCATTACCATTGTTATCATAGTGTTGAGTGTTCCTTTGTAGTTTTTCTGTTCATGCAATATTGATGGGAGAAAAGGTGACGACAATATTCGAGCAGGCGTTAAATGTTTTATCCCGCAATGATGATGTGTTTGGTAAAAGGTAAGTGCTTCAAAGAAGATATCGTTTGTTTGCATGGTACATTTATATCTTGAATCAGTAGGATGCCGTGAAATTTTACTCATAAATAGTCTACTTGGTCTTCAAAAGTAAACATTGGACTAAAAAGATTCAGATCAGCTGTTGTTTGACTTGGTCTCTCTTTTAGCTTTTGTTGATTCATGCTTTTCTTTCTTACAGGGATGGTGGGGATGCTTTTTTGCAAGTAGACGTGGACATTATGGATGCTCTTTTCACTAGCCTCGTTGAATATCTTCGACTTGAGAATGTATACAACATTTTCATCTTGAATCCCAAGCATGATGTAAAACGACCTAAATATGGATATAGGTACGAATTTTTGTTTTTTGTTAATTTACCTCATATTGAGGTCTGAGAATACTGGAACAAGTAAAAGTTATAAAATTCCCTTGGACGCTCATTTTTTGTGGCTTTAATTTCACTTCTTATGTCTGATTCATTTTGCAAATCACATTGTCTTTTATCATTTCCATGCTCACTGGCTAGTTGCTCCTTCATGTCACAAATTTCCCATCTCAGTAGAAAAAAAAATGTTGTGCATCATGTATCTGTTTCAACTTGATTGTGTATTAGAGATGATTCATTGGTTTAAGAGATATGTTGGTTGGAACTATATTGACTCAAAGGAGAACTTTTCTAAATCTTTTAAGCTTCTTCATTTTCTTAGAAATATACAAAAACAGCAGTTATTTCATGTTTGGGTTTCATGTCTTTACTATTGTTTCATCTCTTCTTTTCTTATTTCACGAGCATCTGTATTATTTAGCATTTAGCTCGCTTTTTCATTATTTGAGCTACTTTGCAGGCGAGGTTTATCACATTCAGAAATTATGTTTCTTAAAGAGGTGTGCTTCGTTTATTTCTTGGCTTTCATGATCCTTTTGTTATTCTCCTCACATATATCCTACTTCTTGTCACTGGCGTACCCAGAATTTTCATACGGTGGGGGCTTGGGTTAAAAAAAATTAATAACATTTAATATTTATGGGATTTTTTCGACTTTTTTTAAAACTAGTTGGTTTTTTTTTTTTTTTAAATATTTTATGGGGACTTTTTAACAAATATATAAATTTAGGGGGCTTTCTTTGTAATATATTGTAAATTAAATAACTAAATATATATAATTTTTTAACGGAAAAAGATATTGAGTGGGGGCTTTAGCCTCCGGTTTGCCTTAGCTGGATCCGCTAGTGCTACTTGTGATCACTAATTATTTTTTATTTATTTAATCTTTATTATTGTGTTATCAGTTCTAGATTCCCTTTAGCAAAATGTATTCTTTTCTATAATTTTTGGTGGCTCCTTATTAATATATATGTTTTCAATGAACAAGCACTTACGGCTTTTATCTTGTATAGAGCAAGACTTTGCAGACCTCGATTCGTCAGTCAAGAAGCACACCAGAAATCCTTGGTATGACTATTTGTGTTTGGTATTGGGATCTTTTTTCTTTGATAATTAATCCTTCAAGAGATCTTACAGTAGTAATTTATTCCTTTTTATTTTCCTATGGAGATATTAGAAACTGTTGTCTTTAATCTGTATATTTGTCTTGGGAGGAGTCCTAATATTAAATGTTTACAGCTCTTGAAAAGATTAAGAAGCCTTTGTATGAAAAACATCCTGGAGTAGCCTTCACTAAGATAACAGAAGACAGTGATACGGTTAGTGTTTGGTTCCTCCATTATGTTGTTAGAAATGGTGAATTTTGTTGGGGGTCACTTCATTTGTATGAAAGAAGGAACTTCGATGATAATCCATGTTCGTATTTTGGTTGCATGTAGAAGATGCTTGTACTGGCATTCTATTATTTTAATTTATTTATGCAAAATATTTTCTGGTGTAGAATTCTTTCATTTTTAGTGAAGTAAAAAGTTTGAAGTCATACACTAATGTTATCTTAATGCTACTTCTATTTAACTTTAATTTCCAGGTGGAATGGTATAATATGTGCCGAGATGCACTGAATAATATTGAAAAGTCAATTCAAGGAAAGGACACTGCTGCTATCATTCAGAGCAAAGTTCTACAGGTATCTTATTTTGTTGTGTACTTGATTATATATTGAGTTCAATTGATCAATATTAAGATAAATAGACTGAAGCATAATTGATTGATTGTGTTTTAAATTTCAAGTTATTGAAAGGGAAGAATGAAGATATGAAGCTTCTCTTTGAAAAGGAATTATGGTCTGGAAATTTCAGTGATATTCATGCAGACTGTCTTACAGATACATGGATTGGAAAGGAGAGGTAAAACCTTTATGTTTCATGCACTGCACAGACACACAGTGATGGAAGATAATAAATGAATGGACTAGTCGTTTACTATGTTGATGCTCAGTATCTATTTCTGTATCAGGTGGGCGTTTATTGATTTGAGTGCAGGCCCTTTTTCATGGGGGCCAGCTGTTGGTGGAGAAGGTGTGCGTACAGAACTGAGTTTACCCAATGTGGAGAAAACTATTGGTGCAGTTCAAGGTATTATTATTTCCCTCCATTTATTATTGATTATCTATTTCAATGGACCAAGTTCACTGAGCTGTGCTGTCAATTCCCCTTTTATGATGTCTAGAATCTGCATTGTGAGAAAAGATGAAGATGTTTTCTTTGATCTGTATGTCTTTGCAAAACATGATTTTTAAATAGATTATGTTCCAAGTTCCTTCCTACTAATAGGAGATCTGTACCTGCATGCTTTGGCTCTATCGGAGCATCAAACAAGTAATTAAATAATTAATATAACTTTCTTTTGATTAATCAGTGTTCAGGAGACCAATATTGGCTCATAAATTATTATTGTATTTCTGGATATATAAATTTCTTACCTTAATGTATAATTTACTATGTTTTATAACCATAGTTTTTTTTCATGCAGAAATTTCAGAAGATGAAGCTGAAGATCGCTTACAAGATGCTATTCAGGAAAAGTTTGCCGTTTTTGGGGATGTATGTTTTCTGGTTAAAATATTATTATAATATTCATTAAAGTTTCCAGTTTATTTTTTACTATTTTCAATTATCAAATCAGTCATGTTGTTTGAATCACTTGAAGATTATGTTTCTTTTATTTATTTATTTTATCCCAATGATGGAATTATTCATTAGACAATAATGTTGATGTTAAGTAAGGGCTTAATTGCTTCCAGCCTTTGTTGATGATGTTGCTTTTGACTTGTGCAGAAAGATCATCAGGCTATTGATATTCTTCTATCTGAAATTGATATATATGAACTTTTTGCTTTCAAACATTGCAAAGGAAGGAAAGTTAAGCTTGCTCTTTGTGAAGGTAATTCTTTTTTCAAGTTGAGATTGTTAGGATGTCTTGGTTTTTGGTTTGTTAAACTTAGAGACTTAAATATGAGGTTTATCAGCTAAAAATAAAATATGAAGTTTATCTGTGGTTAGTACAAGGGAAAATATTTTCTTTGGCTTGTAACAATCAATTTTTTTTTTATACCATTTATGCTTGATTTACCACCCCTTTTTACCTTTATTTTGTGAGTGTAAGGATTACGTTCCCTATGACTGCTATCTTCCTTGATGTTATTGATTCATGACCTTTATTTTGTGAGTGTAAGGATTACGTTCCCTATGACTGCTATCTTCCTTGATGTTATTGATTCATGACCTTTTAATTTTAATTGATTTCAGAACTTGATGAGAGGATGAGTGATTTGAAAAATGAGCTCCAGACTTTTGAAGGTGAAGAATATGATGAAACCCATAAGAGAAAGGCCATAGAGGCACTAAAGCGTATGGAGAATTGGAATTTGTTCACTGATACTTATGAGGTATTTGATTGGTGTGTTATAAATCTATTAGTTAGCATTCTGATTATTTGTATGAATTATATGTTATTTCTATATTCAAGCAAGGGATGTTCCCTTAATTATGGGTCCATTTGAGACGTGATTCAAATAGAATTTTGGTGATTATGAGCAGGATAATTTTTTGATAAAAGTAAGTGGGGTTCACAAGATTAAAAAATAATTTTATGTAAAAGGTGGTGTGGTCCACGAGGTTTAATAAAATCATATGAAAAAATTAAATTTTATGAAAAATGTAGTGGGAATATTAATAATATAATGTAAAAAGTGGTAGGGTTTAGGTGTGTAAGATGATAGAATAGGGTAGGAAGACGTAGAAGATGGTGGGGGTCCACATGATAGAATAAGATAGAATAATTGTTAGAATAGGGACAAGAACGGTTTTTTGCAATTTTTTGGAGAATAGGATAGGATATGATTTTTTAAAATTGGGACTCAAATGGACCCATTATTTTTCTTGTTGACCTAATTATTTTGGTTGTCTGCAGGATCACCAGAATTACACTGTAGCAAGGGATACTTTTCTTGCACATTTAGGTGCAACATTATGGGGATCTATGAGACACATTATATCACCTTCCATTGCTGATGGGGCATTTCATTATTATGAGAAGATATCATTTCAGTTGTTTTTCATCACTCAAGAGGTATGCCATATTAGTTAAAGAAATTTTAATGCATTTTTTATATACTGACCAGTGACTACACTACCAAATCTGTTAATTGATGCAGAAATTTAGACGTATTGACCAATTGCCTGTGGATCTCGAGGCTTTAAAAAGTGGACTGTCCTCTTTGTTGTTACCTTCACAGAAATTTGCTTTCAGTCCAGACATGTATGTATTTGACTTATTTTTTTCTTTAATTAAAGTTAAATCATCCTTAATTGGGTCATTAATAAATATAAATCTTCTTCTCCGGTGCTGTTTACCTCTTTGGGGTCAATTTTATCTTTAAGAAATCAATGTCAGAAATATGAATAATTTATAAACTTTTTGTTGGTCTGTTTTCTTTCCATCACCAGGACTTGTTATTTTTCTATTCGACTCACATAAGCTTTGAAATTGAGTTCTTGGTTTTTAGGTTGCCACTTTCAGAGGATCCTTCTTTGGCAATGGCATTCTCGGTGGCACGGCGAGCAGCAGCTGTTCCATTATTGCTCGTGAATGGAACTTACAGAAAAAATATTCACACCTATCTTGATTCTTCTATTCTTCAGCATCAATTACAAAGGATGAACGATCATGGTTCCCTTAAAGGTTTCTTCCTATGCTCATCTTTCTTGAGACTATCTTTTTTGTTCTTGTGTGTTGGATAATTTTTTCATTCGGTATAGAAGCCTTGTGTTTAGTTTCTTTATTCTTAGCTATGATTTTATCAAGAATTGCATTATGTGATCTGAGCATTTAGTATCTTTCATTCGAAAATCGTCTTAGTTGGATAATATATTCTGGAATTGTCACGGACTTCCCCCCACAAACTATGCAGGGAAACATGCCCATAGCAGGTCCACACTCGAAGTTCCCATCTTTTGGTTCATTTATGGTGAGCCGTTGTTCGTTGACAAACATTATCAGGCAAAGGCACTTTCAGACATGGTTATTGTTGTCCAGTCAGATGCATCATCCTGGGAAAGCCATCTGCAGTGTAATGGGCAGTCACTTTTATGGGATTTGAGGTCAGCTGTTGAGGCATCTCCAATTGTGATTATTTTAGGTTTTCCAAATTTCTGTGGAACAAAAACATAATCACGTATCATAACTAACAAATTAGTAGTTTTATGCTGATGTAGACTGTTGGCATGTTAAAAAAATATTTCCAATCATGAACTGATGTAGACAAGGGAAATTTTTTAGAGAACACGATAGGGGAGAGACATCCTAATAGTTTAAGCTTTTGGGAAAAGCTAATACAATAAATCATACTAAAAACACTTAATCCTATATTTTTTTGCTTAACATGAGTACACAAATTTATATGCATTTGCTTTTGTTGTCCCCTATTAGGAGGCCCATAAAAGCTGCATTGGCTTCTACTTCGGAACATCTGGCTGGTCTGCTACCAACCCATCTTGTTTACAGTCAAGCTCATGAAACTGCTATAGAGGTTAGTGTCCAAGAATCTGGAACTACCTGTTCACTTCTCATCTTAAGTTTTTTTGGATCTTCATATTGTATTAAAGTAGTTGCAACATGACAGGACTGGATGTGGTCAGTGGGATGCAATCCTTACTCTATCACCTCTCAAGGTTGGCACATCTCACAATTCCAGTCTGATTCAATAGCTCGTAGCTATATTATCACAACTCTTGAAGAGTCAATCCAAAGGGTTAATTCAGCTATTCATCTTCTAGTCATGGAGCACACAAGTATCCTTGTTCCTAGCAATTTAACGATTTACTATTTTAACTTATTTTCTCTCTTTGTTATTGTTATCCCTATTTTTATTATCCCTATAATATATATATATATATATACTAAGACCCATTTAATTACAACCATTAGATAAAAAATCAACGGTCAAATTTGTTGTGTGAATTGTAGAACCACCCTATATAATATTAGATGAGGATGATAAATAATCCTATTACTTTTTCTTCTTTTTATTTTTTAAAATTCTTTTATGTATTCAGTTGGGTAAATCAGGAAAGCAACTTTCTGGCAATCTCATTAACAATTTGGTCTTTATTAGGCATGGAATGTGCGAAAAAGAATTATGGCCTTGTTCAATACAGTTTCAGCTTGGTTTTGGTTGAAGGATGCAATTTTATGCGAAGTTAAGAACTATTCAATTTTTAATCTTTCTAATTCATACATATATGCATATTTTGTTTATTTAGTTCTGTTCTGTACCTTTTTTATTTATTTTTTTATTTTTATTGGAGTTCTGTACATATTAAAATATATACAATTGGAGACTTAACAAAGTCAGCTGAAAAAACCTTTAAACTCTTCCAGTCCCAAGAGCGTGAGCTGGTTAACAAGTATAATTATGTTGTTGGCATGTGGAGAAGAGTAAGTAAATTTGTTCTTTTACCTGTTCCTTTTACATATTTATACATGTGGAAACTGCACCAGAGCCGTGAAATTTTACAACTGGGTGATGTTGGTGTCTTTTCAGATTTCAACAGTTACTGGGGAATTACGTTATGTGGATGCCATGAGACTGCTATCTACCTTAGAGGATGCATCTAATGGGTAAGCTATGTGAAACTTTTGATTTGGAGTTAGTTTATTATAAAGCTTCTGATATATCATCGTCAAGTGGTCCTTTCATGTTGTGTACTGTTGATGCCTAATCCATATACCTTTGTCTCACATTGCCATCCAAGAGAAATGATTATTCCGAGAGTTGTTAAAATTCATATACATTTGCAGACCTGGCTTTCTTATTTATTTATTTTACTCCATACATTTTCTCGGACCATCTCATTGCTTATTATGTTTTTAGGTGGGAACTCTCAAGTATTTACTTGAGTTTGGTTTTTGTTGCATCTACTGCAGGTTCTTTGAACAAGATGCAACTATAGCAATTCTCCACCCAATTCACTGCACAAAAGTGAGAAAAGTAGACGTGGAGTTTGATTCCACCACAATTCCTGCTTTCTTAGTCGTTGCTGTTGTTCTATATATCGTCTTAAGGCCAAGACGACCGAAGCCAAAGATTAATTGAAGACATTTTAGAGCAGAGCTCAAGCTCATGGATTTGTGATACACAGTTAAATCTCCAATGGCTCTCCTTCTGCAGATACTTTGATGGAGAAAACTTTTACCCCTCTAATGATCATTCGGTGTAGTTGCTAGATTAGTGCGCTACAAAACTTGTATAGAGCGATGAATGGACTGGAAAAGTCCCAAGGCACTTGCAGAAATAGCTCTTGAATATGAAAATTTTGTTAGTTGCATCATGTGCAAGTCTTGCAGTAGAGCAAAATGACTAAAATTTTGTTTGTCGATTTGGTTTGGATGTATGCTTTTAGTGTTGTCCATCATTTGTATTCTGCTAGAATAATGGGATTGCGAATTAATATACATTTTCTACTTTAACCTTAAAAAAAAAACACGAGAAAGACTCGAAGACCAATATTTTGTAAGCAATCATCATCCTAAATAGATGATATTTTGCTTAAATAATGGGTTGCTTACAACGTTGAACTTGAAGAAGTAGAAGAAGAAGCAAATGTGTCGTTGAGTTGCTGTCCCTTGGTTTCAAATTGAAAAAAGAGAATAGAAAGAGCTGTGAAAAGCATTACAAGCTGAAATAGAAGAATGGCAGCAGTCTGGTGGCAACCACTGATCAGTCCTACAGCTACCATTGGACACACCATTCCACCAATTCTTCCAATTGCATTTGCAATTCCAGCACCAGTTGTCCGCATCGAAGTCGGATATAACTACAAACAACAAATACTTTTATCACTGGAAATGGAAAACCAAAAACCAAGGTCAGGGTCAAGGCCACATACCTCTTGGGTATATATAGCGGCAACTGTGAAGGTCCCTATGGCGCACAACCGAGCTCCAAATAATAACCCAGTTGTTACAGTTGCAGGCTGCTGGAAAGCCAGTGGCAACAGGAAAAGGCAAGCCAAGATGAACGTAACAATCATCGAAAGCTTTCGCCCAATTCTATCCACAAGTATTGCTGATAAAATAAGTCCTGGAAGCTCTGGCAAAGATAAGACAGAATGAAGGTTATAGCTCATCTTCCTTTAAAAAATATTGGGTAAAACAAGTTGCTAGTATGGAAACAATCCGACCTGCCAAACTAGTGATAAAAACATCTCTGTAGAGGCTACTATCCTCAGACAGCAAAGTAGGAGTCGATTGACATTTACTAGAACCAGCACTTAATTCAGAGGTAAGCAATATAATGCCATAATACGAGAATGAATTTCCAAAGTACAACACCCATAGGAGAAGGGTTGTTCGGATTAATTGGGATGAGAAAAGCAGTGAAATTGACCAACGTTGTGTTGATGATACAAGCAAGGGGGTATCTTTAGAATCGAAGTCTAATGTTCGATCAGAGACAAGCCTTCCACTAGGAAGTTTAGCTCGATTAAGTAAAGCCATTTTCTCCAAGATAAGTTGGGCATCGGTGAGTCTATCTTGGTTACACAAATACCTGGGAGACTCTGGTACAAAACAAAACAAGAGAAGCAGAGCAAATGAAGGCAGGGACGACAATGCAAGTAGCCACCTCCAGTTCAATCTGGGCATCACAATCTGCCAACACAACAACATAAACTCTTGGTCTAAAGCAAGATAAAAAGGGTCAAAAGAAAAGAAAGATACCGACCCAAGCAAGCGAAGCCTCAAAAATGGATCCAAGAGTCCAGAAAGCGGAAAAGATGACCATCCACTTGCCTCTATTGGAAACAGGAACAAACTCCAGAAACCAGCAGGAGAAAACAGTGCAACCACCCAAGCCAGCACCGACAAAAAAACGAAGAATCAACAAAGATGGAAGATTTAGGGAGAAGGAACTGAGAAAGCCGGCTATGGTTAGGAGAAAAGCAGTGCCCAGAAGACCCTTCCTCCTTCCGTAGGAGTCAGAGAGAAGGCCCCAGAGAGGGGCTCCGAGAAGCATTCCAGCGAAAACGACGGTGGTGAGAAGGGATTGGTGAACGGGGGAAAGAGACCAGTGGGTTCTGAGAGCAGGTCCGATGAAGGAAAGAATCATGATTTCCATGGCGTCGGCGAACCAACCAAGACCTGCGTATAAAAGCAATATCGCTTGGAATTTGCCAAATCCCACCGCAGAAAGAGCTTCGTCCACCGTGTAAACCTCACCTTCTTCGTCCATTGGAATCCAACAGTCTCGTACAAGACAAGCCTCCTTATATAGGTTATTTGTTTGTCCTTTATTACAAGTGTCAACGTCACCGTCGTTTGTCATTCATCTCTATATACCTATTTTGTGGTCAAAAACGTGTCCATCTGTACATATCAATTTTGTGGTGAAAATCGAGTCGCCCCATTTCAATTTTGTTTTTACTTTTACTTTATAAGTTTTTGGTGCAAATCCGGGACAATTATAAAGATACACTTTTTTTAAGATATCATTTGAAAATAACATGGAAAATTAAAAATTTTAAAAATATCATTTTTTTTATTTTTTAAGACTAAAATATCTTTGTAAAGTTATCTAATGATTATTTTTTCAAAATTTAAAAAATATCACTTTTTTTATTTGTTAAGACTAAAATATCAATGTTTGTAGAGTTATCTAATGATTATTTTTTAAAAATAATTACAAAAATATCTTAAACGTGATAGAAATTAAAAAAAATTAAATTATGTGATATAAAATATATAAACTGTCAAAAGTAATAGTAGACATAATTTTTTCGCAAATCCTCTTACTAGTTGCGCCATTTTATATAGGGGTGGCAATTTGGGTCATGACACGACGACACGACTCGAACACGACACGAATTTAGCGGGTTAGAG
>WUAT03000005.1:831584-841631 GCA_010015005.3 Ulmus americana
AAAATATAGAGAGAGGTTTGAAGATTGTTCTCGACTGTTTCATTCTCATTCATCTTTCTATTGCTTAGTTCTTAAGTAATTTTGGTATTCGATCTAAAAGAGTTGTAATCAAAGAAGACTTTATTGTTTGTGCGATTTTATCCACATCCATTTATAAAACACAATAAAACAACGCAAGTGAAAAAATAAATAAATAAAAAATAAAAAGGCAGTTTCACTACTCGCCAAATCAACTCTTTCAAGTTATCTCGAAAGTGACACGTTGCATTCTTATGTTGGTTACAATTACAGTTACAATTACCACTATCATTGTCGTTACATTACCATTAGTGTTACCGTTACTATTACTATTACCGTTATCGTTACGAATACTATTAGCGTTACCATTACTATTATCGTAATTGTTACCTTTATTAATACTGTTATCTTACTATTAACATTACTATTATTATTATTATCGTTATAATTTTTATTACCATTACCATTACAATTACTATTACCATTGTCATTATCGCTAACGTTACTATTACTGTTATCATTACCAAAATATTTAAAATTACTGTTATCATTATTGTTACTATTATCATTATCATTCTTTCTCAATGACTTCTCGTTCTCCGTATCTCCAAACAGAAAAATAAGATTAGATAATGATTGAATTAATGTTTGGTTTATGATTTGAAGATACTATTTAAACAAATCAAAATAATATTTGATTCATGATTTAAACAGATTATTTATAAACAGGAGAAAACATAATAGAATAGGATTGGGAAGAAAGAAAAAAAAAAACTGGCCCAACAATAACATATGCATTGTGATACTTTTAGGCCTAGTTTGAAATTTTGAATGGCAAAATGAAGTGGGATCCAATGAGAATCCCACCTATATCTTAGAATCCAAACGAGTCATTACGTTAAAACTTGAGCTCTTTTCAACCGAGATGAAAAAATAGATATAAGATCAAGGTATTTCCCATTTTTAGAAATATAATTCAAAAATTAAAGGGCAAAACTTGTATCATTTGTGTTAATAATAATATATCAACTTTGACAACATGAGAGAGAGAGAGAGAGAGAGAGCTCCAAATATAAAACAATCACAAACCCTTTGTTGATATATCATTAGTACACTTCATCATAAAAGTTAGATACAAGAACAATTTGCAGCTATCGAGTATTAACCAATTTCTGAACCTTGACAAGGGGGGAAAAAAGAAGGAATCAAAGACATAAAGAATACACAACAATTTCCAAAGAATATATACTTGGAACAAAATATTTGGCAGAAAAACAGGATCCTAGTTGGACCAAAACCTAAATTCATATCCCAATCCACTCCTTTCTGGGACCTTTGCCCCAAAACTGTTTTTTTCTTCAATTTTAGCATGGGTTAATCATTGAGTAAACTCTGTTTCGATCTTCTACAGCCGGCTGTTGTTATGTGGAAGAAAGGGAAACTAGGGGAGCTCATTTCGATATGGTGTGCTTCTCAGGAACTTCTCGTGTGGGAGGGAGCAGATTCATGAAGCTCCCTTGGACAGGTTGATTGGTGGGAGCCATTGCAGACTCATCCTCTGAAATATGTAAAGGATACGTGTATGAGAAGGAAGATACTGCATTTCTTAAAAATAAGCATATAGTCTTGAATCTTGGATCGCATCCACATGGTAGAGTTACAATCAATCTTCTCCCTCCAATCTCTTAATTATTTCAAAAAAACAAAACAACATCGGTATAGTGATGAGAGTTACCAAAAAGGGATTTGATGGAAGGCCTTTTACTTTTCGTGCTCTTCTTCTTCAATTCAGCTGCATAAAAAGAAATGCATACGCGAAAAAACGTTAGAAATTTGAAATAAATTTAACAAAATCTTGTGCGCATGTCATAAGAGACAGATATAAAAAGGATCTAAAAGTTAACAGCAATTAATTTTATGGGCAGTGGCTTTAAATGTAGAAATTGTGTAGTTTATAGGAGGTAGAAACTGTTGAAGGTTTTGCTAACAGCGTAAAACTCAGATTTTTGTTTGGCCAATTTCCGCTCCAGAAAAAGGTTTTCGGATTTAAGCCAACTGTATACAAGTCCAAAAATGAGATAGGGAGATAATTACCAATCCCAGGTAACTGATGATCGTTTACTATTTCAAAGTTTTTGTATGTGTAACCCACAAAGTTGATATCCTTTGAGGAGAGCATCTGCAGCAAGTTCACAAAGCAACAAAATATGATGTTCAGACAGAGAACATTTATACCTCATTATCACACAGCAATTTGATATCATAATCACAGATCATGCACACTAGATTACACTTTCCATGTGATGTTGATGATTGGATGGTAAGTTCAAGAACAATGTCAACACACCGATTGTCAGATATTTGGAAATGAAAATGAAAGAAAACATAGAAAGTAAACATTTACATGGAAATTACACATTTTCCTAGTAGATGAATTGTGTATTTTATGAACTAAACTGAAATATTAGAGTACGTCCAACTTCATCAACTTATTAATTCCAAATAAGGGGGCACAGTCCTACATGCAAGCACATAATCAAATCAGAGAATAAACATCATTCCCTCTCAAAGGAGAGCTCATTCAAAGTCCCTGATGCTAAGTTTGACAACAAATTTTTCAGATCAAGCAGCATTTATATTTAAAGGGAAATGCACATTCAAGAAAACAATGTCATGTCAAGCTGAGAATTAAACATATCCTGTCCTAGCTACTGAAGCTGCTAAAGCAGCAGAAGCATATATCAGGAAACATAGAATATATAAATGCAACAGCTGTTCAGGTTTTAACTATTTATAGTGGAAACCATATGTACGGACCTTTCTCCATGGACCTGATTTTGCTGAAGTTTGAATTTGGTTGTCAGCCTATCCAAGCGATCATGATTAAAAAAGATAGAAAGGGTTAGCATAAAACATGCCTTAAATCTTGTGATTCTTATTCGTGTGTAAGTGTGAACATGTGTACACATGCATCCATACATAAAATCTGGAAATACTATCTACCTCCTCAAACTTCTCAAAATTCTGAGTATCCAATTCATCATTGACCTCAGGAATAAATGCAGCTTTTATTAGATACAATTTGTCCCACTCAATGCCTTTGAACCACGGATGAGCCTGGAAATAACAGGACTGACAAGTTAATTACACCAATTGCTTATTTGTGTAAGCATAGAAGGAATCTAGCACAGAACACACCACACAACACCTTTATTTCATCTGCCCCTTTTGTCCCAAGCCTCAGGTCAACATTACACAAGAGTCTACTAATCAGGTCCTTTGCTTCTGGAGATAGTCTTGCTTCTTCTGGAAATTTCAAGTGGGTTCTCCAATTAACAATCTGCATAGTAGAGAAAGAAAGTAAGAAATTAAAGAAAGAAAAAATTGTACACAAGTCCCCATAAATCATAAACAAAAGATCTGTCTGGGTATTATGCATCAATCAAGGTTTTTTGGGTCTTTTCTGCACCACTTTCTGTTTTCCTAGTCTGAAATGTCTAGTTAGAATCAATAAATGCAATATAATTGCTCCCGGACAATGCCCATGCATCCTGACTAAGAAGCTGAACCCACACGAGTTACACATGCCATGGTCCAATTTTGCAATAGAGTACAGAAGTGACTAGAAGGGAATGAAAAAATAAAAAATAACAGTGCGCTCAAGCTTAAGAAAGCAAGTTTTTTGTGTGATTACCTTCCTACAAGTTGACATGGGTTCATCTGAATAAAAGGGTGGATATCCCACAAGCATTTCATACATGATAGCACCAAGTGACCACCTAGGATATTATGATATATATCAGTCTCATCAGTATAATGATAAGAAGATAGCTTATACATGGGAAAAAAATTCTATTTACTTACCAATCACACTCCATCCCATATCCTTTCTTCAGCAGAACCTCTGGGGCAATATAGTCCGGCGTTCCAACAGTAGAATAAGCCTGCAACAACAAAGAATCTTAAATAATATGAATCATAGCAGTGCTTCATGGCATGAAAAATTAATTATTTTAATAAGCTAGTATGAGCACTGTAAAAATGAAAAGCATATTTGGGGCATATTATTGAGGAACTTACAAGCATCCTCCTATTCCTCTGCCAATGCTGCAGTTGCTCTTGCTGGGTGCGTTTTGGTGCAGCAGGGCGTCCATCACTCTGAAGAGCGCCACTAAGATTGCTTGCCAGAGTAAAATCCTTTTCCTGGAGATTACTGCAGTCTAAAGGTTTACATAATCCAAAGTCGGATAATTTCATATGACCATCTTTGTCAAGCAGCAAGTTGTCAGGTTTGATATCTCTGTAACATTTACACACTGAAAGGGTTATTCCACATGAAAGGTACACAACTATAATACCCATCACAAACTAAGCTTAGACTTGCCTGTGAATATAATTATGTTTATGAATGGATTCTATAGCCAGAACTGTTTCCCCAACATAAAATCTAGCCTCATCTTCAGTGAGAGTATCCTTCCGCATCAGCAAAGTCATCATATCTCCACCAGGAAGATATTCCATGATGAGATATAAGAATTCCTCATCTTGGAAGGAACAATAGAGCTTGACAATGCAATTGCTGTCAACCTCTGCAAGTAGGTTCCTCTCAGCTTTCACATGTTCAACCTGAAAAAAAGAAAATATAAATAGGAAACAAGCACAAAAGATAAAAATAAAGAAAGAGTTCTCCGTCCAGTTAATCAAAATCACATACCTGGCCTCTACGGAGCATCTCTGATTTCTTTAGCTTCTTCATAGCATATACATGACCAGTTGCCTTCTCCCTACAAACTCTAACCTGCACCACTTATATTAATTAGTCTATTGAACCAAACAATAGGTTTATTAGAATATTGTATAAGCAGTATTAATATAAACAAGTTATACTATACTATTAAAATAATAAATAAAAACTAGAAAGAGGAATACCTCTCCAAATGCACCCTTCCCTATCATAGTTAGTGGCTCAAAATCATCAGCACCCATTTTATGTCTTTGAAGACGCATGTATTCTGTTTCCTTCTTCTCCAAATACTTGAGCAAGTTGTTCTGCTCTTCCTCAGAGACCTCAGCATCAGCCAACTTCTTTTCAAGTACATTACGTCTGTATTACAAGGTGGAATATGGTCACTCTAAGGTACTAAAAAGTTAAAAATAACAAACTGCATAGATTTTATCAGAAAGGTAACGAGTATTTCACATTGAAATCAATAATCCAGAAAAGTGCCAGAAAATCAACTACGTTCCAGCAGCTTTGTGATTTGAGGACCATACAAGGGAAGAATAACAAGCAAATTGCACATGCATAACCATGAAAATATAAAGAGAAGATTATATGTGTGTGTGTTACAGATTGTTAGCTTTCTCCATACAAATATGTTGTCTTGCAAACAGCCTGAAGCAAGTCTTTTTGCTGCCACTGCCACCACCAGTCATATCTACTTTTATATCCACGTTCAGATTTATACTAGCACAAAACCAATACAACCTCTTTATGTGACTCTTAAAACCATGTAAAAGTATTTTATTCTGAAACAAAACTATCTATAAATTGTGCAACACCAGTGAGGGACTGAGGGTTACTTGATCAGATAGCAGAAACTAATAACAAGGAAACTATGAGAATGACAGCCAATAGTTCATGGCAAATAACTTCGTAAACCAGAAAGGAGAGCTGTGAGAATGATGATTATCACCTTAAAACCGACATGAATCAAGAACAAATAACTGAAAACACTGCACCTGACAAGTTAAACCATCACTCAAAATCATACCTTTCTTTCCTCTCCTGCAAGCTTTTCATCTGCTTCTTGTAATGGTTTTCTATATACTGTTTTGCAGCTGCAACTTTCTGCTTGGTTACATTTGAAGGTACTTCTTCACTTGCCGGTGCTTTCGACCCCTCTTTCCCATTGCCAGTAGCTTCCTTGTTCTTTGACGACCTCAACTTCTCTTTTGACTTCAACTTATTGAACCAAGACTTCACAACGTCCATTTTTTTCTTTCAACTAATATAAATCCTTATGAATCCACTCTTTTATGTATACTTTATTCCACCAACTACTGAAGGGTATTTAATTCGTGGAGAAATTGTCCCATTTCGTGGATAAAAAAAGTAGAAATGAATCCAGCATTAACAACTAAAGCCCGATGTATATGTTCTGCATTGTTAAAATAGACAAACAAAATCTATTATAAAGTAAACTGTAAGTACTAAGTCTCAATAACAACCGACTGTAGACAAAAATACCTCAATCCACATAATATATCAATAGCACCAGTTTAAAGACTAAGATAAATACACTTTTTGGTTGCTAGGAAACAACCAGAAAACAAAAGAAAAATTTTCCCAGGAAAAAATTATAAAAGGAATTTATGTTAACAAATCATCAAGAATATGGAATGATAATGATTGGAATGTTGAGTTATCCAAAGGACCCGGGAATGGAAAAGCCAAAAAAAGCAAAAAACGTACTTCTAAACATAGACTGTCTTGAGAATCTAATCTACCAGTAAACAGTTAAAAACTGTGGACTCCCGGTCAACACAATTCTGGATAATTTTCGTTTTCCCGGGAACCAGCCGCAAAAAACTCTACTACCCAAAGCCATAAAATAACCATAAACAAAAAATAAACTTTCTTTTCTTCCACCACATATTCTCGCCAACCAAACAAACAACAAAACCACAAATCACCATCAATTCCAAATCCAAAAACAAAAAATTCTCAAGCCCACATAGGTGAAAAAAAAAAACACATTTTCCCATATAATTCAACTTCCTAACACTTCTCCCCATTATTTCTAAATCAAACCAAACCAAAAAAAAAAATCAAAATCATAATCGGATCGACCAATTAATTAACTCATCCAAGCAAAAAAAAAAAATCCAAAATTATCAAACTAAATACACTATTAAAACCCTAAATTCAAAGACAACCAGCAACCGAAAAAGCAAATCGAACAATTCCAAAAAGCTTGGTCCAGAAACAGCAACAATTACCTCATAAATGCAGAGTCAAAATCCAGCAGTAAAACTCAGAGAATCGATGGAAACCCTAGAGAAAACGAGAATTCGATTTGAGAAAGGAGAGTGGAGAGTGGAGAGAAGCAATGTATAGTTGGTATTGTTCATCATTCTGATGCCCCATTTGCTCTCATTTGCTTTGCTTTGCTTTGATTTGCTTTGCCTTGCTTTGCGCTTTTTTTTTTATTATTATTTTTATTTTTTGGAAAAGTTTCGAGTACTGCTTTTCATAGTTCCTTTGACTTTATAGATGGGTTTTTAATTATTTAATTGTTTTATTTTTCCCAATAACTGCGCGTTTGTAAAATTGTCTCCGCGTTTTTTCCTCATTTTTTTTTTTTTTGCTTTCCTTTTTAGTTTTATAATTTTTTGGAATTAATATTTGAATAAATTACATTTTGGTATCTCCTTTTTGATAAGATGTCAGAAAGGATCTCTATTTTTCAAAAATATCAAAATATTTCTTTTTATTTTATACAAATTTCATTATGGTACTCTGACGATTTGGGCACTTAAAAATACATTTTTTAAAGATATTTTTCTTATTATGTACCCTGAAAAGTAATTTGAGTACTTAAAAAGACATTTTTACTCCTAAAAGATGTCTTTTTTAAGTTTTCAACCCGCTTTTAAGGGTACATAATGATATTTGTATAAAATAAAAAGATTGATTTTAATATTTTTGAAAAATTTCTTTCTGACATTTTGTCAAACTGTAAGTTTTTTTGCGTTTCTTTGTTCATATTTTTTACTTCATATTATTCGATTCTTGATAGATTGTTCTATAAAACTATTATTTTCTGTATGCTTGGGGTCGATTTCACTACATATTGGTATTAAAACCTATATTACAGCTGAATTGATTGTAATTGTTGTGGTTCTAAAAAAGATTATATGAGATGTTGTGGAAGTCTTATATTTTAAAGATCAGCGACGAAAAACTGAAGTCCAAACAAATTGTACCAAAATATAATTTTCCTTTAATTTTTTATATGTATAATTGCATATAAGCTCGTATTGGTATCAATATTTATAAAATGGACTTTCTATATATTGTAATAGCACAGTGAACCATAATATTTGGTGTTGAATGCATAACGGATCTTAACACAAAATTTAAAAATGGAAAAAATACACTTAGAAGCTTGAATCAAACTTTTTATAATCAATTCTTCTATTTTTTACATCTAAAAAATAAGGACCAAGTTTAGAAATGAATTTGGATTATTTTATTTAAATATTTTTGGGTACTTATTGATTTTTTTCTTTGTAATTATGAATAATGAAAATGCAAATAATAATATTTAAAAATGAAAACAAAAGGATTTAAACTTTTTGGATTATATATTAAGTTTCACTAATTGAAATTAAAATTTAATTTGGAGGAGCATTTATTATCATTTTTCATCATTATAGTTTAAAAAATTGACTCGAAGGACTATAATGCAATAAAACTAAATATTATATTTAATCTTCTATTATACTAAATTTATGGTCTTTTTTGCAAAAATTGATATCAACACGCTATTTCATGCAATTTTTCCTTTATTCTATTTTTTCATGATTTACTTAATTATAATATTTTCGGTGAGGCTTTTATGACTTTTTTTTCTTTTTTTTTTCGCGCATCTGTATCTCGCGATATTTATGATATATTGAGTATGCCATAAAATATCGTGTTGTTATATATATATATATATATCGTACTGTGTTTGTTAATAAAAAGTTGGATGCATGTATTTACTCTTCTAGACTTTAGAGTATCTCGGATGCAAGCATTGTCATATTTTGGTAAAATTCAAACAAATCATTCTCTATTAATTACGAAAATAATATCAAATAATATTTATTCTTTTTAATTACAAAAATATTATTTCAAATACATGTTATAATAATTTTTTCTTTAATTACAAAAATTTAATTTTTAATTGAAGACATTAACTATTATATTAACCTTTTTAAGTTGGAAAATATTATATATTGGTACTCTGTAGTTATAGTTACAGGTTGTTAGAAGTTGGGAGTTTCATTTTGGAAAATAACAAGCTCTACCCTTTAGCTTTCGTAAATATCATCCGGATACCCTAGAGTAACTAATTTTTCAAAAAATATCAAAACTACTCTTGATTTTTAAAGTAAATATAATTTATAAAATAAAATTATTAAAAAAAAAACTAAAAAACTTTAAAATAAAATAACTAAACTTCGTCTTTTTTCCCCAAAACTAATCACAATCCCTGTTGGTCCCACCCAACCCATTGTGTAAACCCCAAAAAATTTAGACTCCTCTAATCCTACATTGCTATAATTAATTAATAATTAATTAATAGTAATTAATGTAAAAGTATGTTCGGAAGATTATCGCCGTAGAAAATTAGTTATTTATTTATTATTATATATTAATGTAAGTTTTGGAATTCGAAATTACCTTATTATTGCCGAATATATTTTTGGCAATAATAATACGATAATGGACATTATAATTAAATATTATGGAATTTTGGAATTTTGATTAGAGTAAGGAATTATTAGAAATAATTCCTAAGTTGTAATTAGAGGTTAAAAAAAATGTAGAGTTTAGGAATATATGGGATAAATGATAATAATAATAATATATACTTATTATTGTTAATATTATTATTATTATTAAACTTTTTAAAAGTTTAAATGTTTTAAAATATATATATATATATAATAAAACAAATGAAAGTATGGGATAAAAAGGGGGAAAGCTGAAAGCATTTAATGTTAGGGGAAAAGTTGCATGTTGTCAGTTTGTTAACCAAATCTGGGAATCGGGAAAAAGAAACTACTGGTCTCCTGGTAGTTGTATGAATCGGGCGCCCAGAACATAGCAGAGAGGAAAAAAAATGGATCGCCGTGAGACTTTTGGAGTAGTTAGACCGCCTTGAACCTACACCCTATAAACCCGATTTTTCTCACTAATAAAGGGCACCAAAATGGTAATTTTGATTGCCCTTATATTGGTTAAAGTAAAGGTTC
>WUAT03000005.1:862834-873408 GCA_010015005.3 Ulmus americana
TTATTTTGGTGATTCAAACATGGTATTTGAATAGCATTCTGAAATGATTTTTTTTTTAAAGATATGAATCATGATTTAAACAATGAAAGCAGAGAAAATAAGCTGAAATAATATTCTTTTTATGATTTGAATAATAATTCTGAACTAGTATTTTTTTCGTGATTTGAATCATATTCAAACATAAAAAACAAATAAAATAAAAACATGTGACCCAAAACAGTATTCAAATAATCAAAATAGAATATAATAGAAATATGAAAGAAAAAAAAATAGAGCCAATAATATTATTTGATATGTTTTAGAGTTTTAAAATAGTTATAAAAAAATATTAGTAGAAAAAATAATTATAAAAGATAACTATTACTCACCAAGAATCTCGACCAAAAATTAATTTGTACAATAAATTAAAAGTATATATAATTTTATTTTATTTTATTTATTTATTTATTTATTTTTTTCCTTCTGCAAGTGACATTAACATAACATGTAATTGGACACGTTCCCGAAACTAATTTGTTTATAAGATTCTAAATTTTAATTTGTTTATAATTAAAGAGAGAACGAATAAAGCCTTATCTCCTCCACGTTGGGCTTCTCACTCTCAACTTGTCCGCGTTATCTCACAAATAATTGCTACCAAACATATATGACAACACATTTAGTAGTAATTATTATTATTATTATTGTTTGCGCTGGTTTCACCAATAAGTTTTTAATAATATTTTAATACATTGATTATTTAATATTTTAGAAATATTTTATAAAATTTTATTGTAATCTAAATTTTTTTAAAAAAAATATATAAATTTTGTATTAAAAAAAAATCAATTAGTATAAGTATATCTCATAGCTGAAAACTTTTACCATAACAAAATTTTATAAAATATTTTTAAAACATTATCTCATAGCTGAAAACCTTGATCATAACAAAATCTCATAAAATATTTTTAAAACATTAGATAATAAGAAGTTTGCTCTCTATAGAATTATCTCAATTCTATTTTTACGATTTAAATCAAACTCTGGTCAAATTCTATTTGTTTTAAAATTATATTTTTATCAAACCACTTTCATTAGATTTAAGAAAAAAAAAATTAATATATTTTAAAAATTTTCAAAATCTTGAAATTTTTCGAAATTGAATAAAAAATATTTTGAAGGAATTTCTAAATACTTTGAAATAATGGATTTGATGGGACAATAAAGTTTAAGGTAGTCATTAGTTGAAGTAGTTTATTTACACTTAAATTTTCTCATCTTAATTTGTAAGATTTAATATATTTATGCACATTTTAATTTCATATTTTTATCAACATTCCTACATGATTTTTTTAAAAAAAATTTACGTAATTTTCTATAATTTAGCTATTTTAAAAAATTTTATTTTGGTTTATAAGATTTAATACATCTGTATCTGTATTTCAATTTCATATTTCTATCAACATTCCTACATGATATTTTTTAAATTTACGTAATTTTCTAAATTTTAGGTATTTTGAAACGTTTTATCTTGAGTTGTAAGTTTGAATACATTTGTGTTCATATTTGAATTTTATATTTTTATCAACATTCTTACATGATTTTTTTTTAAACAAGATTTTGGTGATTATGAGCAATATAATTTTTTAAACAAGATTCTAAAATTTTGGTAAAAGCAACAAAACCCACAAGATTAAAAAATAATTTTATGTAAAATGTAGTGTGGATATTAATAATATAATGTAAAAGGCGGTAAGAATAAGAGTGCGAAATGATTGAATATGTTATATGATATAAAAAGTAGTGTGATATTAATAATATAATGTAAAAGGTGGAAAAAATTAATGTGTGACATAATTGAATATTATAATGTAAAAGGTGGTGGAAATATTAAGGAGAATATGATATGATAATTGTTAGAATAGAGAAAAATATGAGTTTTTTGTAAATTTTTTGCGAATAAAATAGAATAGGATGAGATGATAGGGTGTAGAACGTGTCATATTTAAAAATAAATATAATAGAAGTATAAGGATAACTTCACAAAAACAAATAAATATTTTGATAATTCAAATATATATAAAAATAATTTAAGTACAAAATAAATTTTAAAAAATAAAACAAAATAAAATTTCTATTCAAATTACGAAGAAAATAACAATTTTAATAGTTTTTCTGTTTTCAAATCATCAATTTGTTCAAATCTCGCAAAATTTTTATAAAGTACATGTCTATATATCTAAAAATTATCCAAAAATATGATTTAAAAAATGGATTAAAAATATAAGGAGCCCTCTAACTTTAATGGTTGTCTTGATGTCACCCCTCACTTATTGAAGTGCGTCTATTAGGCACCAGATTTATGAATAATGTAGTTATGACATACCTCTATTAGTTGACCGGCAAAAACTGACAAAATTTGTTGACGTAGTGTTATAATTGGAATCAAATTTCAATATTACCCTTCATTACACTAGGAAAAAAAAAACAATAAAATCAATAAATTATATTTAAAAATATATATATAAATTAAAGTATTTACTAAAAAAATAAATAAATCTTAATCTATTATCTCTATCCCCTCATCCACCCATTTATGTTTTCCTCACACACCTCCATAACCATGTCTGCAACTCTGTCCTCTGAATCTCCACCCATTACAACTTTGACCTCCAACCTAATCCGGGCCTCCTAAACCCACATCGACAACAACTCGTGCCTACCAACTTTGACCTTCAAGGCTTTGACCGATTGTTTCATCTTTTGCACTGGGAACTCTAGATCTTGGATCTGTGAAATTATTTGGATTTTCATTATGTTTTGTGAAATCATCTAGATATTTTGGAATCTTAGTGATTTTGTTTTGGATTGTTGATTATTGTGATGAAATTTTGTGAATTTTGTTGTGGATTGCTAACTAAAGGCATTTTGGTTGTTTCTGAGCCACCCTCTATTGTTATTGTTGACACAAATGATTGGAGTTTGCTGTTGTTTCTTTTTGTTTAATGAAATTTTATTTGCACAAAAGAAGAAAAAAAATTAGAGGCATTTTTGTTGCAAAAGAAATGTAATGATGGAGTTTCACAGGAAATGTATTTTGTTAGACATTTAATGCTTCACATATCTCCTAAATGCTAACCATTTTCAAGGTTGTTTTTCTTTTAAATGGGACTAATATTTTCATATCTCTACTTCATTATTGTTTTTTCTCTTTGATTGAGTTCTTGAGAAACTTTCACTTTGATTGGCTTTACAAATCGCCACTTGAAATTGCAAGCACAACTATCTCTAATATTGGAAACTTGTGAATTTTCTCTTTTGCAGAGTTGAAGGCTTCAATTAGCTCATATGTTTCTATGTGTTCTTTCTTTTGAATTGTATGTTTGAGATTTTTTCTCCATACTAAATGTAGATTTTAGAATTAATCTCACACACAAAACAAAGGAAATTTGGGGAGAAATAAAAGGAAGATTAATGAAAATTTGTACAGTTAGCACCAATTAAAAGCTCGAAGACGATTATATTTTGGAAGGAAAAGCTTGAAGACGAGTGATTTTGGGAGGCGGGGTGTTGGCCAAAAGTTGTAGAGGGTTGACGAAGATAGAGGAGTGGGAAAGGGAAAAGGGACACCCGGACACGTGGTTTGGGGTGAGAATGAGATTAGGAATATTAGGTTTTTATTTAATTAATTTTTAGTTTTATTAGCACAAAAAGACTAAAATACCCTCATGTAAAACTTATATGATTAGAATTTAACGGAAAATATTAATATTTTGGAAGAAAAAATTATTTAAAAACACTATTATTTTTTTTAGGTGTTTGACTTATACACTTTGATAAGTGAGAGGTGATACCACAGCAACTCTTAAAGTTAAAGAGTTTTTGGCAGTTTTAATCCTTAAATAATTATTCAAAATCACTACGCTAGCCCCTGTGTATATAATCGTATTTAAAACATTTTTCCCATTTTTCAGCTACCAAAGCATCGAAATTTTCAACGGGGCTTTGCTGGTTTCTTGTAGCGAAATGGGTTTTTGTCTCTTGTTGATCAATCGTCAGCTAAGCTAAGAATTTCTATACTGTTCTTTTACCTTTATTTTTATAAATAAATATTTGTCTGGGTCTAGATAATATTCTTTAATGCTAGCTATTGGAGATATTATTTCAATTCGTCCTGGATCTATTAAAGTCATCACATGAAATCTGATCTGTAATTGGTTGACAGCTCCTGGGGTGAGATTTTCCTGATGATTTGGTAAAGTTTTTGAGTCTTGTGACCAAAATTGCTACTTGGGTTTGTTGGGTTTAGTATTATATGTTTGTTTCACAGGAAAAGTTTAGACTTTTAGGAATTTTATAAATTAGCCTAGTTTGAAGCCGAAGGATCTGAATTATGCAATATAAGCACAGCTCCTGGTGAGACTTTCCTGATGATTTGGTTAAGTTTCTGGGTCTTTTGACAAGAATTGCAACTTGGGTTTCTCGGGTTTAGCTTCATATGTTTGTTTCCCTGGAGAAGTTTAGATTTTTAGGAATTTGATACTTTAGCCCCAGGTTAAAGTTGAAGGAACTGATTATGCAAAATGGGTAGTAACAAGACCATAGTTTGGTTTAGAAGGGACCTTAGGATTGAGGATAATCCTGCTTTAGCTGCTGCTGCTAGGGATGGCTGTGTTATTCCTGTTTATATTTGGTGCCCTAAAGAGGAAGGACAATTTTACCCGGGTCGAGTTTCGAGGTGGTGGCTCAAGCAGTCCCTTGCTAATTTGGAACAGTCTTTGAAATCTCTTGGTGCTGAACTTGTGCTGATCAGAACTGAAAGTACTTTGGAAGTTCTTTTGGAGTGTATTAATGCCACTGGAGCTACCAAAGTTGTGTTTAACCATCTTTATGGTATGTTCTGTTTCTTTTTCCAATGTAGCTTCATTTGATTTGATGAACACAAGCACTACAACATAGATCCATATTCGTTGATTTTAGTAAGAAAATACAATTTTTGTTTGGATTTGCTATCTTTTGTGTCATCCTAAGGCTTGATGGATTGCTAGTTCTATTGAAAATATATTTGTACAGCCATTTTGCTGTCTCTTCGACGTTGTAGATAAAGATCGAAATGGTTTTAAGAGAAAAACAGTTATAGAAGTCTAGTGGCAAGCTTTATTGTGAACTAGCATTTCAAAAGCTGGGATTTTATCGTTGTTTGTAACATAAAACGTTCTAAATCTGAAATGGGATTATAGATTTATGTGAACTACAAATATGTTCTCAGCTTTAAAAACAATAGGTCATTAGAAATGGTATGGTCATTTATCTAATATGGATGTCTTTTGCTGCTCTTTGATATATGACACATGAGAGACCGTTTGATTTAGACATGGTTTTAGTCCTTTTTACATTGTATCCTGTAGTGCTATATAACATTTCACTTGTCAATTTAATCAAGTTTGGATTTTACATACTGAGAAGAGATTCCTTTTTTTTTCCTTCATTGTTATGAGTATCAAGTTTGTGTATAGTCCTTCTACGTTCTTATAGAGATAATGTTGTTGAGATCTTTAAAATTCTTTTATATTATTTCTCTTTCCATAACTTTGTTAACTCTTTGTCCACCCAGATCCTGTTTCGCTTGTTCGTGATCACAACATAAAAGAAAAACTAGTGGAATCAGGCATCTCCGTTCAAAGCTACAATGGGGATTTGTTGTTTGAGCCATGGGATATATATGATGAAGAAGGGCATGCATTTACAACCTTTGAGGCCTATTGGAACAAGTGCTTGGATATGGAAATGGAACCTGTTTTGCATCTTCCTCCTAGGAAACTGTTACCAGCTACAGGTACACTAAAAAGCATCTTTTAAGCTGGTTTTTCCTATTCAATTATTAGTTTTTGGATTATTAATGTTAGATATGTAGGCCTCTTTCGAAGATAATTTTGCGATTTTGCTCAATATCTAACTCCTTAGAACCTGTGCATAAGAAATAAAATATGTGAAGCGCAAAGAGCTCAGAAGTATTTTTCATGGTATTAGTGACAGGAACAATGGCAAAATGTACTCTCAAAGAATTGAATCTCGAAGATGAATCGGAAAAATCTAGCAATGCCTTATTAGGAAGAGCGTGGTCTCCAGGTTGGACCAATGCTAATACAGTTTTAACTGAGTTCATTGAGAAGCACCTTCTAGACTATTCTAACAGTAGGCTTAGAGTGGGAGGAAACTGCACATCTCTTTTGTCCCCATATCTTCATTTTGGGGAAATAAGTGTGAGAAGAGTTTTCCAATTTGCGAGAATGAAGCAGATACTGTGGACAAAGGATAAGAACTCTGTTGGAAAAAGTAGTGTTTCTCTTTTTCTCAGGTCCGTTGGGCTTCGTGAATATTCACGTTATCTTTGTTTCAACTTCCCATTTACACATGAGAGATCACTGCTGAATAGCTTGAAATTTTTCCCCTGGCAAGCCAATCCAGACCTCTTCAAGGCTTGGAGACAGGGTCGAACTGGCTACCCTTTGGTTGATGCTGGAATGAGAGAGCTGTGGGCAACTGGGTGGATACACAACCGAATAAGAGTGATCGTGTCAAGTTTTTCGGTGAAAGTTTTGCTTCTTCCTTGGAGATGGGGAATGAAGTACTTCTGGGACACACTTTTGGATGCAGATTTGGAAAGTGATATCCTTGGTTGGCAGTATATTTCAGGGAGCATACCAGATGGCCATGAATTAGAGCGTTTGGATAGTCCAGAGGTTTGCAAATCCACACTATACTTTAATATCTTTCATTTCATCGAACATTATATTTTTAGGCATTATACAATTTGCAACCGTAGATCTCATTTCTAAACATATAAATTTTCTGTCGTTGTGTTTCTTCCTAAGTTTCGATTTCGTTCTTTTGTGTCTAAGATCATGCATGGATTCTTGGAACTTAACATTTAATGTGTTCACAATATTGAAAAAATTTCATTGTGATATGAATATTATCATAAAGCTTTTGGTTTCTTAATAATTTTTCCATACAAGTTTAGGATTTGTGTGAATGATTCTACTGTTACAGCTCAACGGTAGATGCTCGGTTTAATCCGTGTGAATCTGTCCATTTTTTCATACGATTTCAAAAGATATGAAAGGATTCTTAAGAGTATAAATTCAATATGATACAATCCAAAAGTTCTTTCCATGCTTAGGAATTAGTTAGCAAAATTTCACCTAATTCTTATATATTGTTTTCTATAAACTTTGGTGCCAGCTTCAAGGCTCAAAGTTTGATCCAGAGGGAGAATATGTGAGGCATTGGCTTCCCGAGCTCGCACGATTGCCAACTGAGTGGATCCATCATCCATGGGATGCATCTGACACCGTGCTTAAAGCTTCAGGAGTAGAGCTGGGATTGAACTATCCAAAACCTATCATCGAGATTGACACATCTAGAGAACGCTTAACCGAGGCAATATTTAAGATGAGAGAAATGGAAGCAGCTGGAAGGGCTGCTGAATCAAATGGCACAGCTGAAGAAGTAGTTGATAACTCTGATAGGATTGATAATATGGACATCCCAAAGGTGCTCGTAAAGGGAAAAGCTCCTTGTTATACTGTTTCATCTAATGATCAGAAGGTTCCATCATTTCATATAGCCAAGAACAATCCACCTAATAGGAAGAGATCAAAATCCATGCAAGAGGAAAAGCCATCGCCAGATAAAATGCACAATCTTCCAAAGGCTGGGGGCTCGAGAGCGGATGAAGACGTGTGTTCCACTGCTGAATCTTCGTCATCTAAGAAGCAGACAACCAGTGGAAACTCGTTTTGTGTACCGCAATCATTGCCCGTGTCCATAGGCAAGTCTTTTGGGGAGTGTGAATCTTCCGACGTGAGGTGGCCCGGGAATGAAGAGGTTGACAAAGAACATAGTTCAAGCAAAGACGGTAAGTAGTATAAGTTATTTTGAGATAAAAATATCATTTTTATCCTCTCTATTTCTTCGATTTCGTTGATTTCCACTATTACTTTTTCGGTCATCAATATTCTCCCTTCAAATTAAATTTTTTTCATCAACTTCAACCCTTGGCTAGTTTTTCTTCGAATTGGACAAAATTGGTTCAAAATAGGTTGTAGAAACAAGCCACATATCACTCATGTGCAGCTAGTACTTAAACCCGGCTCTATCTCACCAGCTATTTACATTTGCTCGTTCAACTCGATAATATTTGTCGTGTATGTGCATATCCTGTTGATGCAGGGTTGCAGCCACAATGTACGAGAAAAGATGAACGATTCCGGTGATCGGTTTAAAGCGCAACGAAAAAAATACCATGGATTTTGTGTATGTTCCTGAAAACATGGGGAAAACGCAGGCAAAGAACAAATATAACTATACACTTTTGTTGTGAGTTCTGTGTTCAAGGATTGTACAGGAAGAAATAAGAATGTTTTTAGAATTGTTCTCGAGTAGACGTTGACTTGTTTTGTTAAACATATGTATATAGTAATATGGTAGTATCAGAAAGCGGTAGGCCATTTTGTGGCTGTATGCTATGGCAGTATAGAATAACAGAAATATGATGTTGCTTAGTTTTATGAGGTGAAGCTTCTGATATATAATCAAGAGAAAATTATACCGGAGACTATAAATTTGTGATTTTTGTGTTAATAATGACTAATGTGTATAAAAAAAAAATAATCGAAAATATAATTTTGATAAATTTTTACATAATAAAAAGGATTTAATTACTTAATTAATATATCATTAATGAAATAAGTTTTATTTCAATTTGAGTTCTGGTTTGTAGTCTATAGACATTTAAAGTTTAGCGGTAAAGGTAGTTCTAATATTACATGTGGTTATTATAATTATCTATTCTAATTTATTTTAGTGACTATAGATAATAAGTTTTGTTAGTTTTATGGCAAGTTATTATGTAGTAAAATTTGATAATTATAAAATGATTAAATATGATTATTTGTTATTATTATTGGCAAAAAGTGATCATTAGTAACACAAAATTTAGAAGACATCGACTATGAAAAAATTGTCCCTAAATTCAACTGCTGGCAACATATGTTACAAGTTTTTTGATAAATTATTGCATGTAAATTCATTAACTTGCCCCTCCTAAAAAACTTTCTTCAAATTATGCCTCCCCTGAACTTCTTTTCTGACCCTGCCCTTTCTTGTACGTAATTGGGGATAAAATTATAACTAAAACAATGAGGGCAAAATCATTCAAATCGAATTAAGTTAGGGACTGCAAGTGCAATTAACCCCAAAAAAGAATTCATAAATCTTTTGAGTGAGACTCTAGATTTTGTGTCCCAACAATAATACAACTTATTTTGAAATCATGTGTTAAATATCTAGCTAGTTGACTATTTCTTTGACCTAAATAAATAAAATGAAAAATAAAAAGAAAATTGAAGTGGTCCGAAGCCATTTCCACTCTGCAAACAAATAAAGTTTGTGGTGGAAACCTAATCGACGATGCAACAAATATTTTGTTGGTTATTTGGTTTTCGATTGTACATTTGTAATATGTGCTTCTCTACTCATAAACCACAACACATATAGAGAGTTTTAGCTTTAATTTGACCCTTTACTTTCTCCAAAAGCCATTTATAAATCAACTCCTAATAAGCTTTTTCTGGTCAAGATATTTTAAAAACGACCTCTTTGTCTCCTCTTAATCACCTCTCACTCTCATTTCGGTTTTGGCTTTTACCTATTCCCCATACAAGTAAACTACTAGTGAATTGTGAGTTAACTATATTAATTAGACAAGCATAATGAGATATAATAAAATGACAAAGTTGGATTTTTTTTTTTTTTGAATATTATTCCTAAATATCGAGTTGAATTAGGATTTAGGCAATATATGATGAATTTATGATAGAAATAAAAATATACTTTTAGATTTCACTACTACAAAAACATCATTTTGCGGTTGTTCGAAACTGTCGTCTAAAAGCTATGGCGATAGTTCGTAAACCGTCGTCGTTATTGGTGTCGTTTAATGGATGTTTATATGCGGCACCTTTATGCAGCAGTTATCATTAAAAACTGCTGTATTTTACTTAGCTTTACACGGCGGATTACATAAATTACTGCGCCTAAAGCCTTTGTCTTTTTATAATATATCTCTTTACATAGCGTATAATAAACAAAACCGCCGCTAAAGAATATATTTTTTTTAAATACAAAAATTTCAAAATAACCCAGAAAATCATATTCTAAAAATACAATATAAAAATTCAAAAGTACAACAATTGAAACATGAAGTTGCAAGACTATATTTTATAAAATTTCGACTCGCATTACACTAATCCAAATATATATACATAATAAACCAGAAAATCATATTCAAGAAATATAGTATTAAAAATCTAAAAGTACAACAATTGAAACATGAAGTTGCATGACAAGTATATCATATAGTTTCCACTAGCATTACAGTTGAGGTGTTTCTTGACATAAATTAATGCTAAATTTTCCTCTAATAATGTCTTGTATAGTGTATCCTGGTTTGTTTATACCAAAATGCATTTAAGGTATTCTAAGCTGTTCATATATACCAAAATAAATGTATTTAAGTATTAAGTAACCAA
>WUAT03000005.1:883298-893993 GCA_010015005.3 Ulmus americana
CCGATTCATCTCCGCCAAGGGTGCATCATAATGAGCCCTAACCCGTTCTTCTACACGGTCGATGTAGCTCATCAATCAGGCCTCCATCTCGGCCATTGCACCCTCCGGAGGTTGGGCGGTCTCAATAGTGGGCTGCCTTTCTTCGAGAGTCACTTATTTCTTTCTTAGGCCTTCATGGACAAGTTTCTCTTGTGGCGGTGGGCGTGTGGCTGAGGGTTCAGGCACAACGGCCTTATTCTTCAACCTGGCGACTTTATCAAGTATTTTTGTCAGTTCATCAATGACGTCATTGCTCACGTCACCGATCCTGGATATCGATCTCAAATATGGCATGCGAATCTCCTCCCCGGTCGGTTGCAAAATGGGATGAGCAACAACCTGAAACATGCAAGTAAACACGTAGTCTTAATTAGAACGTTGAAACTAATTTAACATGAAGAAAAAAATATAAAGTTGAAAGAAACATTAGGAGTGACTATAAAGTCGAGACAATGACTAATATAGTCGCCCCACTATTCCTATGCAACTAAACTAGTCAGTATCGAATAAGGGAGAGTGACTAAATAGTCGAGGAAAAGACTACGTAGTCGCGTGACATCTCAGATTTCCTGAGATTCCTGAAATGTCATGCGACTATGGCAATTGACATAGCTACTATATAGTCGCTCTTTGTAGCGAATCCTTGACTATGTAGTCTTTTTGTTTCAATTTAGAGCGAATGTATAGTCGCCCCTACGACTGTGTAGTTGCTCTCTCAAAGTTGAAAATAAAAGTTATGAAGTTTTTAACTTTGATAGGTAACGAACCCGTTCATCCTTCGAGGCGGTCGTAATCTTCCCGAGGGAGGAATTCCCTCCTTACAGCCCCAGTTAAAAAGACGGGGGAATCTCGTTCCCTCCAATCTCCTCGCACTGATGGATCCCAAGAATGAGATCACCTCAAATGCCCACATCTGCATTGATAAAAATATCATATCAGAACAATCGTTGAACATAATATTCAGTTAAGATTGAAAAAAATTTATAAAGCATTAAAAAGCTAACCTGGAATGTGAAAAGAAAACCGTACAGTGTGTATGTCTCCTTAACGCGGTGGTCTTGTCTTTCCAGCAACTTTTGTAGCCACTCCTTGTACTTGACTAGAAGATTCTTCGACCACAAATTGTGAATAGTAGTCTCGAACACCTCTAGCCCCCAAGGATACGCATTAAACATCTCTAGGTCATCCACCATGGCCATGTACAAGAAGGAGACGTTACGTTTGGTGTCGGAGTTGAATAACACGCATTCGAGAAAATAAATTAGGGCAACTTTACTCGGTCCCCTCTCTGCCGACGATAATGAACCCTTGGCCCTTATTTTTTCTTCTTGGACTTCTTTACCCCTTTGTCCGCTATCTCAAACATTGTTCTAAAACCCCGTGCAAGGTCATCGAACTTGATGGTGGTGTTAACATCAAAGTAGATGTCGCGTAACCGGATGCCTCATTTTACGGCTTTCTCATCGGTGATGTCGACCTTATTTGAGTAACGAAGCCTGATAACCATTGCAAACTCCCTTAAGGAAAATCGGACCGGTTTTCCCTCTATGAAGAACCACAACTCTCTAAGTTTCGAGCACCTCACGCGTCTCATCATGAAGAAGTGGACATATTGGCTGGCAAAGGTGTTTTGTTTGGAATTTTTCTGCCACCCTCCATCCAATGCATGTCTAAGTCGATGAAGTGCCCGAAACAGGTCTCTCTAAAAATTTTCAGTTCCCACTCCTCAAGGGTGTCCTTTATCTCCCTCAAAACCCCCAACTGATGTTTGATTGTAATTTTTGCGGGAAGCTTGTTGGGGTCATCGAAGACAGAAGGCTCAAGGTAAGTTTTGAGTGCCCCGAGCTGAGGAAACTCTTTTCTTAAATAAACTTGAAAATGATACGCAAAATAAATTTGATTAAGCATTTAAATGCAACACAAACAAAAAACATATAATTAAAAATAGAATTTTTCTTTTAAGAGCGACTATATAGTCGATATAAACGACTACATAGTCGCTCCTTGTTAAAAACAGTCGACTCCAACGACTAAGATTGAGTCGCCATCAAAATAAAGAGAGCGACTACATAGTCTTAGAGCGACTAATATAGTCGAGGCTACCTACAGCTTCCTTTGGTGGAACTGCCTGCAGTATCGACTGACTCAGTTGAGGAGTGACTCGCTCTCTTTATTTTTATGGTGACTCAATCTTAGTTGTCCTTGACTATACTTGTACGAGGAGCGACTAAATTTTTATAAAGAGCGACTAAGATAGTCGTGCCAAAATTGCAAAACGTGAAACCCATCTTCCCCGGCAAACCCATTCCCCCATCCGTTTACTTTGGTCATAATTTACCATTTATCAGCTCAAAAACATCACTACCAGTCCCAGGATAAATATTTACAACCCAAAAGCCGAATATTATCCACCAAAATCGCAAAACAAAAATGGGTTTTCGGGACTAACCTTAGATTCGTAGGGCTCTTCACCGCCTCCATTGCCGCCAATTTCTTCCTCCCGTGCTGCAGCATTGATGTCTTCCACCACTTGGGCAACGATTTGATTCTCATTGACAGATGTTTGGGTGGCTAGAGCTTCGTCGGAGGTGTGTGTGGGTTTGGGTTCCGTTTGGGGAGTGTGTGCTTCGGTTTGCTTTGGGTTTGAGGTCTTCGCAGTGGCCTCATTGTTCCCGGAGGTAAAAGCAACGTTTTGCTCGGAGTCCATGGTGTCGCCGTAGATAATGGTTGCTAGAGATGGGTTGAAGAAGGTGATGGAGAGGAAGAAAGGAAGAAGAAGAAGGTGAAGGGGTTTATGTGGGAAAAGGTGAAAGTGAGAGAGTTTTTTATTATTTTTATTTTTTGTTTTTCTATTTTTCTTTTCTTTTATTTTATTTATTTTGATTTAAAATAAATTAGTTTAAAAATAAATAAAAAATAAAAGGCATTTAATGGCCACAAACTCAAATATGTTTTTTTTTTTGGTATTCCAAAAATGCAAATTCTCCGCACCAAAATGTATTTCCCCTACTTCAACTGGTTGCTTGATGGTCACAAGGAATAAAGGTAAAATTTCAGAGCAAAGAAAAGACAGAGAGCTTATACGTGACGTTTCCACCAAAATCACACTTCAAATTACAAAAGCCCAATTTGTGATCGCTTCATCACCTCTCGAATTAGGGTTTCCAGACGCTCCGATTGCTCTCTGCTCTCTCTGTTCCAGGTTCGAGGTTACGGTTTCTGCGTCTTTGGATTCTTAATCATAATTAGGCGACTTAATTATAATATAATATATAGATTTTCGTTTTCGTTTATGTGATCTCATTATCGTAAGTATTTTTGTGTTTATATATACATAAATGTTTGTAATTTAGCTGTATTTTTGGGGGCTCTTTGTTGATTTCTTTCTTTGGGTATATGTTCGTTGCAGCTTGTTGCGTAGAGAATTTCTTTTGTTTTTTCTGAATTTTTTTTTGTTATCTATAGTTTCTGTTTTTGGATGAAATTTGTGTTTGTAAGCAAAGAGAATAAACTTGAAAAGAAACAGTAAATAGAGAGAGAGAGATTGTAAGTTTAGATCACTAATTTTGGCAAAATTTGCATTTTTCATTTAATTTTTTGATGAAAGGCATTAGAGGTTTCATCAGATATGTACTCCAATGCATAACAGAGCAAGGAGTCCTAAAGAAGAGAATATAATCGCCTTTTAGTTTTGAGTGAGTTTAAGAAGAATTGCTATAAATTACTTCTTTTTTGTTTTTTAGTTAGTTAAAATATTGTTATCTTCTTCACTTGTTTAGAAGACTTATCATACTAACCTATTTGTATTTTTTCCCCTCTTTTTGGGATCCAATGCGTTAGAATAGTATTTCTTACCCCAAATTAATTAGTGAATAACAACAACAACATGTTTGCATTGTTGGTACTTTCTTTTGCTTTTCTTTGTTATTTTCCACTATTAATCAAGAAGGGTGCCATGTCACTTTATCTAACATACGGGTGACGTGCCTTGGTACTTTAATACAATAATTGAGCGTAGATATTGTTATACTTGTCTTGTTGATTGCTTATTTATTTCACTATTGAACATATTTCTACTAGATTATAAATTATATGGCTGGTACTGATTGCCAAAAGGAGCTTGGATGGGTAGAGAGAGTGAAATCAGGCGGAGCTGTACCGCTACGTGATCCAGAAAACTGTCCAAATGGTTGGGCTACCCCACCTGGAAACAAGTTCATGGTTAGAGGCCCGGAGTATTTTTCAACAAAGGTTAAAGTTCCTGCTGGAGAATACCTATTGAAACCTCTTGGATTTGATTGGATTAAAAGTTCTTCAAAGATTGGGGATGTCCTAAACAATCCAGATAGCCGTGTTAGGAAGGTCGTAGAAGATGAGTTTCCAACTGGTGATAGGCCTTTCATTTGGGCTTTCAATCTACAAGTTCCTAGCAAGGATAACTATAGTGCTGTAGCATACTTTACAACCACAGATCCTATTCCTGAGGGGTCTCTGATGGATCATTTCTTGAAAGGCGATGATGGATATAGGAATTCTAGGCTTAAATTGATTGCCAACATTGTCAAGGGCCCTTGGATTGTTAGAAAAGCGGTTGGGGAGCAGGCCATATGTATAATTGGGCGTGCACTGTCTTGTAAGTATTGTGTAGCAGACAATTTTCTAGAAGTCGATGTGGATATTGGATCTTCTATGGTTGCAAGTGCAATAGTTCATCTGGCATTTGGATACATCACAACGTTAACTGTAGACCTAGCGTTTCTAATTGAAAGCCAAACTGAATCTGAGCTTCCAGAGCGTCTCTTGGGTGCTGTGAGATTCTCTGAGCTGAATCCTGATTCAGCTAGGCCAATCGAACCATCCTTGGGAAGTATTGGTGGTAATTTGCCATCATCCTTGCATACGCGGCTATGGAAGTCTCTTGGGCAGGGATTTTCCCAAATTCTTAATCCAGGTTCCCCTGAAAGTGGCTCTTCTTCTGCTTCGTTTCATTCTAATTCTTCAGGCTCAGTACATGCAAATGGGACAGCTGATCAAGAGACGGTTGTGAAAAAAATATGAAATGGTAAGTGCCCTGAAATAATCAGTTTTGGACTTCTACTTATTTCATTTTAACGTTTGGGAGATCATGAGGCTCATGTAGTCATATAGGAATTAAGAACCAATCCTATTCCCTGTCTTACCATCTATTATAGTCTGCATTTTATTTTTACAACTTCCATTAGTTTTTGTTCCCTTGCTGAGTGAAGCAAAAATCTTGTGAATATTTTATATATATATGCTTGAATCCATTGATCCTTAACTTTGATTGATATGCTATGTACTTAAAGTTTTTTAAAGTTCTCGGAAAGACTAGAAGGATTATTAAGTTTGCACTTGTGAAGATGATATATTGCTATAAAATGCTTTGCTCCTCAGTCTTGAATTCTTCTGTCTATTCTCTCCGGTCTTCATCAAAATGTCAATTGGCTTTCCTATTTCCCCTTTAGAATATATTCCCAACGATTAAGTTTATTACCTGGTAGAAATTATGTTAGGTGATGAAGAGGTATGGTAGCCTTTATCTTGTCCTAATGAATGACATTGTTGTGTCAATTGGTCTTTGCGTTCAACATAAATTTTGAGTTTTTTTTGCTTGATTTGATTGCTTTAGAGATATCTACGCAGGTAAATTTTGGAGCTATTATTTAACTTTCTGCTTTTATTATTTTCATGTCTTTTTGGTTTCCTGCTTTGGTTATTTACATTAGATATGATATTACGCACAGATATATGATAGAAGCATGGTTTGAATGACTTGTTCTACCATTGAGACTAACGACATTACGGACTGAACATTTATTGATCTGTTGAGGATCTTATTTGCTCGGGACTGACGATCACTCTTCCAGTATTGTTATTGGCTTTCCTTATTCTTGCAGCCTTTAGGTAATTTATGTATGGTTAAAGGTAGTGATTTCCTAATTGGCTGTACAATTATTTATTTTTGCTTGTACTTTATACTACTACAAAATATATGTAAGGTGAAAATGTATTGCCTTGGGCAAAAAACAATATTAGAGGTAGAAGTTATTAGATTCACCTCTATTGCATTTGTTTTCATGTATATATTCATAATTCTGATTCAATTGAGTAGTTTTCATTACGGCTGGTTCAACAGTCGTTAGTTTTGGTTTCACGATATGAATAACTTGTTTTTCCGGAAAATTTGATCCACTATACCTTTTCAAGATTCAATTTGAAAGAATGTATCTCAACTTCTTGGATTTGGAAAAAGATACCTTTTTCACCAAATGGTACTTGCGGGAAGTGTATGAAATGTGTTTTGTTGTGTGAAGTAATCGTGTGTGAAATAACTTCTTTCCGAGTGAAGTAAATTTTTGTCATAAAATTATAGTTTTCCAAATTCGAATAGGTATGGCATATTCTTAAAAATCAAATTTGCAAAAGACTTTTTGACTTAAATTGATAAGATTAGAGAAAAAAGGAAGAAAGAAAAAGTTCAAATCAAATATACTCTACCCTAACAAGTAACAACTAATCCAACTTGTAAAACGGGAAAATTACATTGTCATACTGTGTAGACAGATCTTTATTTTTGTAACTTATACTTTCTTTGAATGTTTTATATACATTTTGCTACTAAAGTATCGAGATAAAATTGAGTCCTTTAGTAGGAGTATGTGTAATTATTATTATTATTATTGTCCTTATTTCATTCGCTATTTTGTTCTTATTTTGTTGGTAGTAACGGTTATATTGATTTCAAAAAAGTAATTAAGACAACTTAACGCATTTATATATTCATGAGGTACAAAAACGCGAAAAATCCAAACAAAAAAATTTCCTACAATAATTTACTATAAGCGAAGATAATTTATTGACACTAAATTGTCGTTTTTCTTTTTAAGACTATTTTTATTAATTCCAATTTTGAACTGCGAACGTATCATACTATAGTTTAAAAAATCAAGAGGGTATTGATGAAAGAAAGTGGACACACTAGGGGTCTAAATGTAATTTGACCCTAAAACAGAGTGCCTCAAATTTTCCGCATAGTAATCCAGAGAATAGTGAAGAAGCATATCCTCTTACTAATTATGACAACGCTATAGAAACAGAGTTCACTTCCACAACTTAATAGATTAAGATTCTACTAGCAATCTAAGACCAGGTTCCAAATTTACACATACAAGTAACTCTGATCCAAACTAGTTATCAACCTCATCCAACTTCTACTTTCTTACATTTTCTGTTTTTGGTTTCCTCTCAATTTTCACTGGCTCCTAATTAAGCTTAAAGGGTCTTGCAGAGGACAGGAACCACAATTTGTGTTGGGAAAATTCTTTGAGGAAACTTGAAACATGTATTAATACGCTTCCAAAAAAAAAAAAAAAATCGCTTTTTAATGTGTTTAAAAGATTTCAATCTTGTGCTTAAATAGATTTTTAATATCCCTTCATTTCCACATTTTGGTTTCTAAATAGTGTTATTTGAAACATTGCGTTGTTTGTTGTTTTAAAAATAATTTTTCATGAAACAATGTCTCTTGAAAATGTAGGATATTTGTGGAGTAAAATTTTTATGTATTGTAAAAACCCTCAAAACTTTATTTTAATTTATAAATAACCAAATTCCAATAATTTGTAACTAGTAAATAGTAAAAATATATCGATTGTTTTAAGGAAAAAGAGTAAGGACATGTTAGATATATGGTATTAACTAGCATTGAATTCTACAATACCCAACTTTTGTACTCAAATTAGATATTATGCAAAGCAATAAGAGTTAATATGACATTTAACTAGGCCTAAGAGAAAAGAGTTGACATGAAAGCTCGTATAAGAACATTCAGCTATTCAAGTTCCTACACTTCTTTACTATAATCTCATTTTACCTTGAGACCTTGCATAGCTTATGATCTTCCTAAACATCTTCTTAGTCCCTCTCCAAGACTCCAAAACCAAAAACAATTTTAAGGAAATAAGAAAGACGAAAAGAAAACTGCTGCAAATCCCAAAAATTTGAGTTCTAAGGTTGACGTTGATCTAAACTTAAAAGAGTGGATTACAAACACCATGAAACTTCACAACTGCCCGGCAGCTTTTGGAATTCGACAAGAAATATGCAAACTTTTTTATTTAATTTTATATTTTATGTTAGGTATATGTATAACATCATATTTGAATGACCAAAAAGAGCCAACCAGAAAAGAAAACACTCAACAAATAGAACTCCCAAAACCAAAAGTAATACTTTCGCATAATGATTCCAAAAAAGTTCTTTCACATGAAAAAAATCACAAAGCAAAGTATAGCAAATTTGAATCTAAAAAATATACACAACAAGGTGCTAGTTCATCTACATATAAAATGTCACCTCTCATTATCGAGGCTGAGAGACCTAAAGAAATGAAAACATTACAATTAAAAGAATAGATTTTCTACCTTGGGTTTGTTCTTCATTACATATTTGTAAATGCAGTGTCAATATTATGAAGAAGCCATCTTCTTTCAGAAAACAATTGTAAATGGAAAACCAAAGCTGCTCCACTCATGAGGTCTAAATGATCCTGATGAATAAATAAAGCCATGACCAAAAACCTTAAGTAACAAATTTGGCAGCAATTACACGCATCTGCCACTCTGAAAGTTGAGAGTTAGCAGAAAATCTCGCATAATCTGGTAGCCTGGGAAAACATAACAGTATACGTCCATCTAGTTCCGCAAGTAATAATTATAGCATAAAAAGAACCCCAAGCCAAGCTCCCCGAGGATAAGATCAAATGAAGATATGCTACACAAGCTCAGCACCACCAGAGACTGGTAATGAACTCATCTGCAACGTCCTTCCATTTCCAGATGCAAGAAACCTTACAGGTGGCAAAGAAGGGTCTGTAACCGATTCTATCTCAAGAAAATTAAAATCATATGCACCAGAGCGCTTCAAGCTGAACACAAACACAAGCACAGTCCATCCCAACATGGAAACTGCCCAATAATTGTTCATCCCATGAATCAAACCCCATGCAATGGCATACCCAACAATGATTCCTGACAAATGCCCAAGAAAACTGGCTTGTGGAACAATTATAGAGGTAAAAATAAGCGACTCAAACGGCGCAAAACTGATGGGAAGTGAGAGAAATCCAAAAAGGTCCAACTTCGAGGATGGTTGCTTAACAGAAAGAATAGTCATCCACCCAAAAACAACACAAGAATACCCAACAGCAGTTACTCTCCTAAAATACTCAATCTTGAATCTTTGGATCAGAATATGGTACATCCCCAAAACCAGAACACCAGATAGTACAACCATCACAAGAGTGTAATGGAGGTAATATTCCATACCAAGTCCTAAAGGCCCCAATTTCTCTACCACGCCAAGACTCCAAAGTGCACTCATATTGAACACAAGATGAAGAATGCTAATATGGGAAAATGCAGAAGTTATAATCCTCCAATGGTGCCCTTCAATGGCGGTTTCGTAACTCAAACCCACATGAGAATACCCAATGTTTTTCTTTTGAATGTAAAACCAAATAGCACTGCATATACCTATAATACAACTTGTGGCTGGTTTTTCCAAGACCTCAAAAACCAATGGCCTCCCCATTTATACCACTCCTTCCTATCTCTATTTCAGATTTCCTCTTTAGCTCTCCACGCTGCTTAAAGCTGATTACACAAATTCAATACCAAGGTTTCCACTATAACCACAAACCATTGAAACAAGATTTAGCTAACTCCTAGCTTCAAAAATCAAATAATTTTCTCAAAACCATTCAAATCAAAGAATTTCCTAGAAACCCAATTCGGCAGCCATGAATTTGAAACTACCCAGATCGAAAATACCACAAAAAATGCTAAATTCAAACAATCTATATCACCAATGAGCATAAAACGCCAATTTGAGAAATGGGTTTCTTGAATCAATCAAACAGTTCCCTTTCACGGTTAATCCCTAAAACAGTTGAAGGAAACTTCGTCGCTAAAAGCCAAATTTAGTGATCTTTTTTGCTTCAGTATTAAGCAAACTAGAGATCAGGGTTCCAGTAGATCAAAACAATAGAGCTACGTTTTCCAGGGCCAGATGATTTTCTCACCTGTTGGCTTCGGATCGATTCGTTTTCTTTCTCTAGGCTCGTAGGATTTTCTGGGACTTTCCAGCTTCCGCATTGAACAGCAGGCTTAACGAAAGAGGAAAATGGCCTACGCGGTTAATATTAGGAAAATTACATTTTGATTCATGTATCTTATTTTTTTGTAAATTACTCTCAAGGGCTCATGTTTTCATTTTATTAAATTTGGAACCGTGGAGGGACTTTTTTTATAATGACAAGAATACCCTTTAATTCTTTAAGATTAATTTTTTTAAAAATATTTTTAATATATTAATTTCTTGCTCCATTCCATTACTAAATATTTAAATAGATTTTTTTCTCCAAAATTATAAAGAATGTTTTTTTGCCAACATAAGAAAAACTTCTGGCCGAGGTACCAAAACATAACAACATGTAAATGTGAGACCTTTTGGAGGAATGGATAGAAGATGGGAAATCACCTTAAATAGACCCCTTGCCCTCCATTAATCTACCTTGGACACTGCTCACCTTAAATAGACCCTTTTTGACCTTTATACCCTTTAAGTTATCAAAAT
>WUAT03000005.1:937439-950506 GCA_010015005.3 Ulmus americana
GATAATTGACTTTGTTGTATGCTCTAATTTTGTATATATATATATATATGCATATGTACTGATTGTATTAATGCAATAAAAATTCATTCATCAAAATTATATTTTTACACGGCAGGAGGTGGAGGCGCGTGGTTTCCACGGTTGATCGGGGAAAATGGTTGTAGTAAAAGTCAGCTTTTTTTCTCTCTTTGTTTTAGTTTTGTGGATACTTTAATCGCTATTACCGATTTTTTTTGTTTGTTTTATTTTTTGTGAGTTCTGGTATTATGAAGGGACAATAAAAACTATGAATGTTATATAAATTTATTTCTTCCATTTTCCAGACGTTTCAAAAATATATTCTACCAAACAGCCCACACTTGCGTGCTCATTTGGTGAGAAGTGGATGCTTTATTAAATTTAGAATATGATAGATATAATTAAACGTGATTGGTAAGAGCATGTGATGGTTCACAGTATGATAGTTAATTATGGCTGGTCTGTGTGACTATGCTGTGGATCTTCTATACAGAAAATGGTAACCTTTTTAGAATATTCTCAATATTTTGGGTTTAAAATTTAAACAAATATGAAATGTACCATTTTTGTTATTGATAAACAAATATACCATGTATTTTATCAAGTATACTATTACATTCGTACTTGTTTTTTATCAATACAATCAAGGTCCAATTTCATCGTATATAAATATATGAAGTATATTTTTATTTAATGGTGAGTATGTCAGAATTTAATTAGCAGGAAAGAAATTGAAGGATACCTAATTCTAGTATTAAAAAAGTTTCTTGAGGCAAGTTATTGAGCTCACATCAATATCAGGAACTTAATTCCGAAGAAGACTCCTCTAAGAATTTATGTTCTCTTGAATAAGATAGCGCGAAAATTTCCCTAGATAAATAATAATAGGAATAATAACAATAATTCCAGTCAAGAAATAGTAATGACAATAATAATACATTTTAGGGTCTTCTAAGATTCACCTTTTTTTATTTTTTTTATTTTTTATTTTGAACCAAAAAATAGAAATCGTCTCAAAAAGATCTTAAGATAAGAGCCTGCTTGGAAAAGTATTTGATTATCTAAACTTGAGAGTATTTGAACAAATATTTCATCGGAGTATAGAGTAGGTAATTATTGTTTGGTAGAGTATTTAATCAGGCTTAATGATTAAAACAAAGTTTGAATAATCTACCAAACGGGCCCAATCTCCGGACCATAATTAATCAACATATTTATATTCAAATTAAATTAAAAAAGCTCTCAAATGGAAATATTGAAACTCAATTCTAATTCCTTACATTTCAAATTTCACTACAATTCAATTCCAATCTCCCATTACACTAATGTGCCCTTAAGTGGGAACACCAGAAACAAGCATATGTCCTTTCCTAAACAAATGTTGAGGAGAAACAGAGATACAAAATGACACAGCTTGTTTCACAGAACCACCATATCACTATGTTTTGGGATATAGGTTTATATTCTTCACAGAAATTACAAAAGCTAACCTTCAAAAATGCCTATTTGCCCATGTGAGTTAAGATCCTACTGATCAGAGCTTCCTTCTTTCCAGCAACAGGAAGGTTGTTAGCTGTCAAGTAGTATTTTAACTCCGCTACCGTCAGATCCTTCAACTGCAAAAAATAAATAAAAGAAAAAATCACAAGAGTGATCTTTTTCCAAATTTTGTTGTAATCTATATTCTATCCATAGCTTCCCATATTTTGATATTCACACAAAATAAATTATCATCAACAAAAGCAATAAAACAAAACTGATTAACACTTCCATTTATTTGAATAAAAAATAATTTCCTGATTTTTTTTCTTTCTTTAGGCGCATCCATCTTGTTGAACACTGTTATTTATTAATTTTTTTTTTTTCAGGGATAACCAACCAAACTGAATTTGCTAGGATTTTCTATTTCATAAGCAAATAGTGCATTCATTTTCTTTAATCAACTGAGTTCTTAAAAGAACTTCCGAAGTTTCCCAAATCCATTTAAGCGCACACATCAACTCCAGCCTGCCTTCCCCGGCAAGCCTTGACCATAGCAAGACCAAAATACAACAATTGTAGAAAATAACTAAGCAAGTCTTGAATATTACCTTGCCATTGTCTGCAAGGTCGGCCCAATCATAGTTCGCACACTCCTTAACAGCAACTTCTGCAGCTGCTTTTCGTTTCTTGGAGGCGTCACTTGCCTTTGCATTGCCAGCAAGATCACTTTCCTCGTCATAATTCTCCCCATAGACAGAGGCCTTAAATTCTTCAACAGCTTTAACAACCCCTGGTCTGTGAGGTAAAGCAAAAAAGCATCAAGTTAATATCAACAAACTTGTATCTGGATAGAGAAAGAAGGGAACCCATTTCTTTTCTTGTGCAACTGGATAGCTTATAGTATGCAGTTGCTATTTCAAGAGGTTAAAATATCTTGCTCTCATTAGCAAGGGTTGTGGCCAAACTAGAAGTGACGGTCTACCGGCCAATACACTTGTGTCCTTACCTAGACATGCCTTCTTCATCAGGTGCTGTTTCATCTTTGATTTCTGGCATCTCATCTTCATCCAGAGCTAGGGCCTGCAACACTGCATAGTGTCTCTGCAAGGCTGCAACAGAAATGAAATATTGGTACTGAAGCATGTTATGATAACTAAAAAGAAATTACGTTTTGGTACTCTGTAATTTCAAAAGGAACACAAATGATCCGGTTGTATAAGAAATTATAGTGCAGAGTCTAGTGTTCCATTTCGTTACCGTTTAGTACCCGTCCCACAAGGGATGACCAAAGCATTTAAATATTCTAACAATCAGAACCTGGATTATCAAAATCCATCCCCAGGTTAAATCAATTTTGCTGGCAAATTGACCACAAAGGTTTCACTACTCTCACTCACTCTTTCCCTTTTTCTTTTATTTTTTGAATGTCAGAAATGGCAGCAATTTTGTTAACAAACGTCCTTTGTTCTGTTGCTTTGATAGTTTAATTTTATATTTTTTAGTGTTGCTATATAGGATCAACTAAAAGAATGCTAAGAAGATGGGAAGGAAATTAAACTGGTTTTCAAATGTGAAAAAAGGCTCTAAGCCCTCACCCCGAGGAAAAGAAATACAAGGTTCGGAAAAATCCAATTTTGATTTTTTCTATCAAGTGGGTTTTGCTAGTTTCAATCAATAAATGAATTTTCCAATAACTATTCTTCATAAATCAAGTAAATCAATGAAATAATGGTTTTGGGAAGCAAAAAGGCAAATATAGACGATCATAATCACCCCATTGCAGTTTTTTCCCCTTTTAGAGTTCTTCAAACTCATCATAAAAAAGAAACTGGGTTGGGTTGATGGTTTTTTTGGATGAATTTGATAGATAACTAGTACTCTTTAGAGCTTAACACGACTAACAATGACAGAAATAGTAACCAAAACAGAGCAAAGAGAGGATGAAAATGGAAGATTGCTATTAGATTGAACTAGAGTTACAAAGCAATTGATAAACCTGGGTTTCGATGACCTAGAGCCTTCCAAGAACATGAGCCAAAGCTCATCCAAATGCTAATCCATCGATCCCCTTTCCCACTCCCACCCTCCTATTTAACAATTCCAACTTCTAACAAACCTTCTCACACCTTCCACACACATACTAATTACCTAATTATCCCTCTTGTACTTGGAGTTCTATCAGAAATATTCCAACAAATGCCACGCTAGAAAGAGATGCCTCTGCTATTAACGGGAATATAACATTGGTAAGCCAAAATGCTCAAATGCACTGCTTGTAATGGTTGGTAGGGGTGGCAATTCGTGTCGCGGGTCGTGTTTTGTATCAGGTCATGGCAGGTTGGCGGGTCTAGTTGGTTAACCCTAACCCAACTCGTTTATGTTTCATATCAAGAAATCTTAACCGTAACCCAACATGTTGTGTTTATGTGTTGACTGACCTGACCCGACCCAACCCGCAATACATGTTCGTCAACATGATTAGTCTAACATATTTGATCTATTTAACATGTTTGACCCATTTGACCCGTTAAATTTGTTTAATCCATTTGACTCATACATTACATAACAATAATTAAAATTTCAAATAAATATAATTGAAGAGTTAAATAATTTATTACAAAATATCAACACAATAAAAAAAAATTCTTAATTCTTCACTAAAGTTATAATCAATTAATTCTCAAGTGTGAATAAGTTATGTTACGTTTTTTTTAAGAAATTTTCTTTCTACTTTAGTTTTATCTTTTATGTAAAATAAATAATATTTTTAAAAATTGATTAATAATTTTAATCATTTACAGTATATAATCGAGTCAATTCCATGTCAATTTCGTGTCACACGGGTTGACTCTAACCCGACCCAAAAAAATTGTGTCAAACAAGTTGACTCAAATTTGACCCGCTACATCAAAACATCAACCCTAACCCGATAAATTCGTGTTGTGTTTGAGTCGTGTCATCGTGTCATGACCCAAATTGCCACCTCTAATGGTTGGGGACTAAAATGCAAAAAAAAAAAAAAAATTAGTTGGGGATTAAAGCTAAAGTTGTGAAAGGTTGGGAAATGCAGGTGCAATTAACACTTATTAGTACCATTCTACATTTTTAAGTGCAACATAAAGCAACATACCAGGGTTAGAAAATTGGCAAACTGAAAAATCTTTCAGGTCTATACGCTTCATTAGTGCAGCAGCCTTTTTTATTTGCTCTTCATTTGCACGTGGTGCTGCAAAATTTGTGTCTGAATGAAGCTGCAGAGTCATAGTGTCTATTAGCAAAGACACTAACAGTAAATCTCGGATTAAATCAAAATATCCCTTGCCTCTTCAATGTCTCGGATATCATCACAGTATGGAAGATATATCATGTGCATTCCTGGTGGCTCAACCTGACCTCCAGACTTAATTATCTCCTCCTGTGCATTAAAAGGTAGATTGGTGATACTTAATATATATGAAAACTTAACGTACAAAATAAGGCATAGAACTTTCAATTGAGATCCACCCAAAGTCAGAATAAATAAGTTGCATTTATAATTTAGAAGCCAGAGCTGCTGTCATTCTTTTATTTAAAAAAGGATTAAAGAACTCTAAAGAGAAAAATCTTTATTAGCAGTTCTTTTTATCATTATTTGTTAATGTAGATAATAACAAATGATTTAAGAGCAAATTGATTAGACACTCATAATCTGAAATTTTATCAAACTTTGTAAGCACCCATCTAGAAGTTACTGGAATTGATATCTTACTTGAGCAACAAGGGCAACCAATGGAGGACGAGCTGAAGTACCATAAAATGCTACTGCAAAACTGAAAAATAAAATAGAACCATCAACATTATAACTAGGTATAACATACATGCAGACCCTAACTTCATGTGCCATTCAAGAACCAATCATTTTAAAAATTACACACAAATACTCCAGCAAAACAACCAGCCAGATAAGCAACAGGACAACATAAAGTTGCAAATCAAAAATGTATTTTAAAAAATAAAAATAACTGGGAAAAAGGAGAGAGAAGAAATTATAATTGCTGCAGTAATGATAATTAGAAACAACCATTGAAGGAGCCTTTGTTATCCTCTGTGATTTTCAATATTTATTACCAAAATAACAATTCAAAGTAAGCCTTTTGCGCTTATCATCCATGGCCACAGGACAGGAAAACAAATACTCTAAATTTATGAATTTCAGAGAACATTTATATGTCTACAAAGTTCACTTTGGTAGGTAAGCACATGCCATAAAAAGCCACCAGTGTAAGAACTAACCGTTTAAGCCGTAACATGGACCTATGTAGAGCAATAAAAATGGATGTGCTACCAATCACTTCCTGCAGAGGAGACTTTGAAAAAGTGAGCTAGTACAAACTACAAGATGAAGGTATCTATACAAAATGTATCATAAAGTTTTCTGATTATTCAACAGGATGAACTTCCAGTGGTGACATATTTTATCTCCCATTTCCTCAAAGAACCACTAGCCTTTCCGAGTCAACATTTCTACTCTCATTTACCTTTTTTTGTCTCAATTCATGCATCTTAAAGTCTTCCATGCCCTTTTATGGAATATTTGAATTCAAAGGAAGTCTCTAATTCAATGAAAAAATAACTCTCTTTAAGCAGCAGCAATTAATAAATTCACTAGGGAAAAATCATGTCAATTTTCCAGAAACTACCATAGATATGATTTAGGCAGTTTAATGTTAGGGAATAGTTGGTACCATATTCCCTAGTTATGCTTTCAATATTACCTAAACCACTGCCCATTTTCCCAATTGCATATCCGTGTGTGAGATTAACAAATAGGGAGGCAGAGAGTACAGCATTTGAAGGAAAAACACAAACTGACAGATTCCAGGCATCAACAAAATCACACAATTTACTGGACATGCAGAAAACCAGTAAACATAAAGGGTCAATCACTACACAAAACATAAATAAAAATGCTCACAACAAAATTATGTTTACAGAACTAAGAATAGAGCATGAGGGACCTCATCACTAGGGAAGAGGAATGTTGATGGCCTCAGATTGTGATAATCTTTCAAGCAACTTAATGGCTTGAATCCTAGAAGACGAAGATATCCTGTTGAAACTCTTTTTATCTCTGCTAGCTCCTCCACTGAAAACTTTATGCTTTCACTGAAAGTAAATATAACAAGAAACAGAAATTTCGCTAAGAAACTAAAATGATAAAAATTACAATGAATATATCACCTTCTATATATAAATATGAGGTCAATTATCATATAATAATGAGACAAACAGCAGAAACTAAAAGTTCATACACCTAGTTAGTGCCCCATTTTGTAACTAATTACATGAATGTGGCTACTAGAATATCTCATTAACAGGTTTGAAGATCATTCCAGGGTGTCACAGGTCCGCAAGCTATGATTTTTGGCTAACTTGAAAGAATTAATATTTATATAAATATTTACTGAAGCTCAAACACACATAATGTAACAAATTATGAACTAACGTTTTCAGGCATAAATATGTTACCGAATTCTCCTAATTAGTTGCCTAGTCAAACCCAACGTACTTCTATCCTTCCAGCATTATAAAACAATCCTAAAACGGTAGCAAGAGAACTAAGTTTGAGGATTTCAAATGACATAACTCCTACATCAAACTTGTACAATTTTGGATATTTTGTGCCACATGAAGATTTTGATTTTATGATTTTCTATTTTATCTAATTCACCTTGCACTTCAATTTAAAGGGATTTAGGTAGATAGAAATGCAGAGTACACATTGTCCTTGAGAAAGGCCAAACCATTTGATTAAAAGTAACCAATATGAATAAAAGTTACAAAAAAGTTCTTACCCTTTGTAAAGCTGAAAACGTTTAGTCGACTCCTTCAGCAATGCACCAGTATCTTCACAAATGAAAGATCTTTCAGTCTGCACAGAATCAATACAGACTTCAGCCAAAAAAATCAATTTAGATATGTTACTGCCTGGACCTTAACATGATGGTTAATAAAATAAAAAAAAAGTAACATCCTTATCAATTTGAGATTTAAATAATTCAACTAAAGAATAAGCATATATAAAAATATGTAATTAGATGCAAGCAAAGTAACTAAACTTTATAGTCAGTCATTATTACCTTTAAAGGGCGATTGGTGACAGAATCCAACCATGTAATTGCTCCTATATTTTAAAGGCATTGAACACAAATCTATCAGACACAAACATGATACGATATGCAAAATCTCACTTCTACAAAAACAATTTACTAAAAGATGGGAAGACATTCATACCTGGAAGAGTAGGACGGATCAAAGCGTATGAGTTCAATTCAATGGATAGCCCGTTGGAAATTAAAAAGTTGATTTTTCTAACTACGCGCTTTCTGTACATTCGTTTTCTGAGCTGATCCTTCATGTCCTCCAATCTGAAATTAGGAAAAAGATATTAATATAAAATAATATCTGATTTTTAACCTCTAATAATGTAGTGTCACATTTTATCTAAATGTGTGTGTGAATAAAGAAGGCATACTTATCTCCCGCTGAAGGAATAAATTGAGCAAGCTCATCACCTTCCAGTCCAATTAATTCCTGAAATGTTTGGCATTGATAAAGTAAGCTCTGTAAGAAACTTAACTATCCTGGAAGTAATCAAGATAAAGAAAAAGTATAGGTAAATCCATACAGCATAGAACAGAGAGATGTCGAATTCCTCTGCAGGCGGACTCAATGGTAGAAGTTCAATTGAAATGCCAAGATCTTGTGCATCCTTAAGGGAAAAAAAAAATGGAATAAGAAAAAAATAAATAAATAACTATAAATAAATGAATTTGTGTTAACAAAATTGATAAAGCAATGATTTTGTTAATCAAAATACTTTGGCCCGCTGCAATGTTGTTCTTGTCATATCTGTCTTTGTTGCCCCCTTGATACTCCCAAAAGGATCATCCTCATTTGTAAATATAAGTATCCGCTTATCAGCAGTCTTTGCAGATCTGAGACCATATTGTTAGAAGTTATTATCAAAAACAATAGAGAGAGGGAGGGTCTAAGGCCACAAGATGATCTACTCTTTCCAGTTTTTTTTTTTTTTTTGGCACTTTGCAGGCTCTAAATTATTTCAGAAATAAAAAAATATATAAGCTCAAGAGCTTACCCTTTGCGAAGCAGGGCTTGAGCTACCCAGATTGCATTGTAAAGAGAATTTTCTCGAGACCCAGAGACAATACCATTATGACTTCCAATTTCTTTTGTAAATGATTCTGCAAGTAAAAATATTTCAAATAAAAGTTTACAGATAATATAGTTAAATTCTCAAATTAGAATACCTAGTCAAAAGAAACCATTCTTGTCTTTTTTCTTTCTTTATTATAAGGGCACTTGGCAGCATCATCGTACATCAAAATCCGTAACCATAAATTGTAAGAATACATACATTGATGAATTTCGCAAGTAAATAATAATAACAATCTTCTAGTGATAAAAGGATTCCATCTCTCAGTGCTGAGAAATATTGCCAAAAAAATAAATCAAAACTTTTTTGTAAGACAATAAAAGATTTGTAACCATAAATCCGGATTTAAGTACAATATTAGTGGAATAAAAATCCTCATTCCTACAGACAAGACAAAAAATATAACTAATAACTATAGCTCTATTTGTTGAGATAACAATATTGTATTTGCAATTTCCTAATGAAATCAACTTTATCACTATTTAATTCAATAAATTTTTATAGCATATAGATTTCCACACCAAAATTTGAACAAGAAAAGTTGAAAAACCAGAATTTACACACACACAAATTCACGAATCAATACTTAACTGATTTCCAAAGTATAACAATATGAAACTGATATGTGCCAAATGGAACAATTAACTCCTAATGGGCCTCAGAGTTACAATTTAATAATATAGTTGAACAGACGAATTGAAATAGAGAATCCAAGGTAGTAACAAAATATTTACCATCTATCAACATAAAATAAAAACATTTTTACACCGGTATTTACCTTCAATTGCATCAAACTCTTTTATCAGCCTTGCTGTTGGCCTATCCAAATCATCTCGATCAGCAACATTAAAAACATAAACGCCATTTAAGTCCTGCAAATTCTTCTTTTCCCTCTGCAAGTTATGGTTTAACATCAAGGACTAAAAGTATTACAACCGGAAAATGTCTTGCACCAAACACAACAGTTAATTATTATAGGAGCTCAAACTTGGGCAGCAAAGATCTTTAGAGAATTAAAAAGAAAAAAAAAAACAATTTAATAGTCTTTTTGTGACTCATAAAGAACCTTTTTTTTTTTTCTTTTTTTCCAACAACAATTTTGTAATAAAGAGAGGAGCTGCTAAGTGCATGTCAAGCAATATATTACAGAAATGATAGGATTTTAAATTTAACACAAAATATGAAGCTTCATATAATTACAAAAAGACTTGATAATAATCAGGGTCCACCAATTAATTAATTTAGATAAACCAAAAATAATATAATTAGAAAGAGTCAATGTCTTACTGTATTAAAAAAGCATACAGCAACTTCGTCATATGATCTATTAATGATTTGAGTCTTCAATGATTGCGAGATGCAACTGACTGCAATATGGAAATGATTATCATCCTTCCCATCGTCCTGCCAATATAGACAAATGAAGAAACCTTAGTTGAGTTATTTTCAGAATATAGGGAGAATTAGAAGGCCCGCAAGATTTTTATGTTTTTTTTTTAAATAAAAAGGCCCTCAAGATTGACATTTACAGTGAGGAAATGTTAAAAGTGCCATAAATATGGTGATTATTTACAGAAAAACAGAGGACAAACATCAGTAGATCACAGAGGACTGCTTGTTTTTTTTATCTTTTTTATTTTGTGAATAACCATCAAAGTGAATAACCATCAATCACAAGTTGACTAATAACCTAATACAAAATGAAAATTTTATTTTACCACTTAATGTAATGGTGTAACAGACACACAGCAAAAAGTCACGTCAAGTTCAGTACCATTTATAAATCCAATAACGGAATCTGTAGAGTTATACTCCAGTTTCATTCATCTGGGGGCTCAATGTTTGTTAAAGAATAAAGCAATAAGCCAATAACATAAAAATCGAGTTGTGTATGATGTGAGATGAGAGTCCGACACTAAGTCTTTGTTTGATAGGCAAATAGGAAGGAAAAGGCAAATACCAGGGTGATATACTACACTCTTCTAATTTCCATTGCTTTCAAAAAAGCAAGCTCCACTACCAAACAACAGAACACTATATATGGGTTAGAAATACAAACTATGGATGCTAAGTTTGAAGGATTTTAAATCCCCTCCATTTTCCACTCCTTTCAAATATCCCTTCTACCAAATAACCACATATGATATTTTCCATCCTCACTCTTTTCTCCACTCAATTCTCTCCTACCAGACAAGGGGTTAGAGTTCTATAAACGATGTCCTTATGCCATTTCAAGTGCTGTTGGTTGTTTTGCTTGACTTGATAAAAGACAGAGAGAGGTCTCCAAAAGCTGCAATTCAACTAAGATACTTGTAACCATCACGCCTTTTATTTGTCACCAACAAAACAACAAAATGTTAAGTCAGTGAATCAGTCTAATTCTTGCAAGAATCTTGGGTTCCATCCACAAAAAGTTAGTAATAAGAAGATACTATCTTCAATCACAACACTAATTGTCCTACTGAGAAAACATTTGGCCACACCCAAGAACCAGAATCAAAACTGATAGCTTTCAGTATAATTGCTAAAAGTGGAAAGCAAAAAGTAAAACGTTGAAAAACTTCAAATATAACCAATCATATTTAAGTATAATATAAGGAATATAACTCATCAAGAAATCCCCAAGCCTTCAAAACACCTTAATTTAAGTCTAGGCAAAGTCAGTCAAAGCTCAAAGGATAGCTGGAGTTCAAACTTCAAGCACATATAATCTAAGCATTATATCAGCAATACCATTAAGCATTATATCATCAATACCATTAAACATTATATCATTAGTATCAGTATACAACTAATATATATGAATTAAATAATACCCATTAGGAAAAAATATATATATATAGGAAAACAAAGATCAAATGGATGAACAAACAGCAACAGCTCGAAAAACCCAAGTGCGAAATACCCAAAACAAAAACAAAAAAACACTCACGGATTTAGAAGTAGCGGTGAACATTTTTGGGGAAGCATCAACCAAGTAGACAACAAATTCTTTGGTTGCCTCTTTTTCCTGATCAAAATCAAATTAAAAGCAACAACAGATATAAAAACAAATGACATTAACATAAGAATTAGCTAAATTTATGAATAAACCAAAAAAAAGTTAACCTGATAGAAGCCATTATCGAAGTCGTCTTCGTCGTCTCTGAAGATTTCATCAGGGTCCAAATCCATAACTGCTAACAATTTCAAAGTAGAGATTGAGAGTTTTTCAGAAATGTTTTTCCCCTTTCAGCCTTTATAGTTTGGGTCTTTACCCTCCCGCCTACAACCTTCGGAATCTTTCAAAAGAAGATTGAACAAACGACATGTCGTGAAGAGGAGACTATTACTGTGTTCAGATTACAAATATGGATAATTATATTTTGGTACCTATATATATATATATATATATATTTTTTTTTTCACAAAATTTCTCTCCTTTTATAATTAGAGAAAATTACACTAGAGGCCATTGACTTATGATTTTTGCATCTATAATGGTCACTATTTATAGAAAGTGGTCAAAAATACAATTTTGTTAATGTTTTCATAATAAAAAGGGTTATATTTGTTCACCTAATTAATACAAAGTTAATGAAACAAGTTTCACTTTAATTGAATTTCTGGTTTGTTGCTAGCAGAAGTTTGAAGTTTCGCGACAAGAATGACGCGTTAACAACTTCCAACAATGTTTGTGACTATTACAAGTATTTATTCCGATTGATTTTGGTGGATTTGAAAAATACTTCTCTTAACTTTCCAAGAAACTATCATATGGTAAAATAAGACAACTATATAAAGGTCAAATATTGTCATTTGTTACCACTATTCGTAAAAAGTGGTTATTAGTGAAACAAAATTCAAAAGTAAGTAGTCATGGAAAAAATTGTCCAATTATAATTATTACCTTCTGGGAACGATAGAGGAGAAACTCCTACAAACACTACTAATCGATTGGATTCCCATCGAATGCTCTAGGATGTCGTCGTAGTCAATTGAGGAAAAATTCAATGCTTTTAGGTGGCGTTTGATTTAATGACGGAATGGTAATGATAATAATAATAATAATAATGTTATTATTAATCAGAATAGAAAAAATAATTATTTTGTTTAATTAGTACTTCGTAATTGCAACTTGAATCATCATTATTTTGTTAGTTATAATTTGAATGAAACTAATTATATTTTAACCAAAACCCTTAATAATATATATAGTCTAACACCTCTAAATTGATATATTAATAATTAATAACGGTTTGAGCCAAATTTCGTATTTCCTATTTTACCCCTCTAGCGGGACAGCTGGCATTGTGCCACGACCATTTCCAACTAGGGTTCGCCGTCACGGCCCATCACGTGGGTTCAACGT
>WUAT03000005.1:959757-980409 GCA_010015005.3 Ulmus americana
CTTTTCATTTTCTTTTTTCTTTTCGTTTGGTTCAGCATTCTTAATATCGTAAATAGAGCATTGTAAATAAAATATTGTTAACAGTGATTTTTTTTTATTTAGAATATTGTAAATAAGATTGATAAAATCCACAAAATTTAATAATAATATAATAAAAAGAAGTAATATTTAATCAAAAGGTGTAAAAAATAATATTTTATTAAAAATGTGATAAAAGTAATATTTTATTAAAAATATGATAGATAAAAGTAATATTTTATTAAAAAATAATAATAAAATAGTATTTTAAAAATTTTGTAAATAATGTGAGAAAATAAAAAGAACTGTTGAGAATAAAAAAAACAAACAGGTAACATTACTGAAAACAAGTGTTTTCAATTGTAAACCAAACTGAGGCTTAATCATTTATGTAAACTTCCTATTGCTTTTTACTTGGGGGGCAATTCGAACTTGAACCTAAGAAATCTTAAAAGCATCTCAAAATATAAGAAAGAAATAAGAAATACTGTAAAACCAATTTTTCTCCCGCAGATCCAGTAGTATATAAAGAATAAAAATGACTATTACAATGGCAGCAGCTACCCCTTAGAAGCCCTCTGCGTTTAGGCCAAAAACGCCCAATTCAAATAAACAAATATTACAAAGATTTAATAAGCTTAGACCTAAAAAATGGGGGAAAAGATTTAAAAATTTTAGACTAACCTCATCTCACCCAAAACTCATAGATACATCCATCAACACCCTAGTTAAGGCCTCCTGTATAAAATGAGAGCAAATAACTGAACCAGTATGTACCAAACTACTCGACAAGTGACCAAAAACAACCCAAAAGTACCTAAATCTCAACCCAGAGATAAAAGTCTCAGTTTAAACTCGACATGACGAAGAAAAAAGGGAGAAAAAGAGGACACCACAAATTGGAAGTCGAGCATGTTCTGCCATAGAACAGAGACTCACTGGACAACACAAACCCCAAGTCCGACAAAGTGCCAGCACAATACCATGAACAATCGTTCACACTTTACTCTGGGAACTTGATCACACAAAGAAGCCGAAAGCAAGCACGTCAAATTTAAGACTTCCTCGGGGTTCATCAGCAACCAACACCATCAGACCAACCAAACCAAATCTCTGAATGGGCTGTTTTTCTAAGTGATACACAACATGAATGGAATAAACAGCAAAGCAAAATTTTTAGCCACACCCATAACGTTAAATACACTGAGTTATGAAGCTGTGGCAACAACTGCCTTCTCCAACTTTTCCTTCTCGATCTCAACTCGTCTCTGCAGGGCGTGCTGCTCAACACCATTAGCAAGAGCCTGATAATGGAAGTCGAGTGTCTGCATAAGGTTTTGGAACCTCAATGGGTCTGATGCTTGCAGGACTGAACACGGAGCATAAACCAAGAGCAAGGAGGAAAAACAAGTCAGATGAACAGAAAAGTATACAGAAGTTGGTTCCAACTTAAGGGAGAATGTTCATACTTACCTTTGACTGTATCTACGAAGAAGATAAAAGGGTCAACCTCATCAAGTGGTGATTGCAACTCTTCGTCATCACTAAAATCATCGTCTGAATCATCGTCATCCTCGTCAGTTGGGCGAAAAGACTTTGCCTGTTACCATCAAATGATCACCAAAATTGATAACTATACACCAAGAACTGTTTTCATACAATAACACCATCTAAAACCCAAAAAAGAAAAGGGAAAAATAAATAATAAAAACGAAATAAATCAAACAGCACAAACAAGGAAACAGTGCTATGATGGACAAGCTTTACCAAAAAAAACTGAGAAAGCAAAACAATACAACCCCAAATTTTGAGGGCAAAATCACATTTACATGTAATCCATTTAGGCCTCGTTTGGTATACTGATCACTTGTACTATATCAAAATTGTGTGTAAAATTTGATATAATTCAATATAATACAAGTTATCACAATATACCAAACGAGGCCCTAGAGATTAATCCAGTGAAGTGATAAAACAACACACCTGTGCAGCCAATTTTTGAAGTTTAATGCTGTCAGCTTCATCCCCGTCTTCAGCATCAACTCCCATCTCCTTCTCAAATCCATCATCATCTTCATCTTCATCATCGGTTTGGAAACCATCCATCTCGTCATCATCTTCAGCTTCTTCCTCCTTGGCAGCTTCTGCCATCAAGCACAACAAAATTTTGTATTAACAAATAAGAGAGAGAGAGAGAGGGAGAGAAAAAGAGAGAGAGAGCAACCTGCAACTTGTTCTTTGTATGCAAGTAGGAGATCAAGGGTCGCCTTGAAAACACGCTCCAAGGCATCCATGGATAATTGATCAACTGGAAGTGTAAGTAGCGATGTCAACCCCAAGCAGCAAACTTTCTTATCATGTTCCCTGCAACGAAGATTTTTTCATGTAACTCACAAACAAATTCTGAAAAGGAGCTGAAAAATTACGTTCAAAACACATACAAGAAGAAGATGGCAGTATGAGGAGCACAGGTTGGGTGAAAGAAATAGAACATAAACCCAAAAATCTGGAATATGCCTAGTGTTGATGCACATTGACCACTTATAACAAATACTTTCATTTACCTCTTAAAATTAACACGACGACCACCTTTTTTAAACTGTTGCAACATTTGCAACCAAAGGCCAAATATTTCTGTTGCAACATTATACTTCTGCAATATGCTGAGTGTTAATGCTGCGTTGTAGTAAAGAGCATCAGCAACCTGGAATAAAAGAACAAGAAAGTTATAACGTAGTGCAGCTAAGCACAAGAAATTCTTAAAAATAAAATAAAATAAAAACATTGCATCAGCAAACATCAAATGAGACTTCAAGTCACAGAAGAGATACCACCACTATTCAAGAGCCTAAAATTGTATATCATCCTCACTAATTCTAAATGTCAAATGACGAGTAAATTCACGTCAATGATAATATTTGATAAAGATCTAAGTTAAATCTGGCATATTACCACTTGAATAAGGAGACATTTTAAGTATGGCCTTTCAGTTCGCTGCAACCGCTCAGCTGTAATTTTAAGATATGCCTCAACCCATTGATCAACCTGCCCTCTACAGTTCTGGAAAACCACTTGAATGAGCTTTGGGGCTGGTTCAATATCACTATCTTCCATATTTTTATCTGCCATTATCTGCAAAAAAAGCCAAGCAAAATGTCACAATATGATCAGCCTGAGGTAAAGAAAAAAAAATTCTTCTAAAAGCTAAAGAAACTAAAGTGTTCTTCAGGTTTCTTTATTAGCAAATATAAATTGCATAGATCAATCCAAGTACTCAAGGGAATGACTCACGGATGAAATCATATTCCAAAGGCTTTGCTGGTAGTCCGGCTCCTTGCAAGTAAGAAAATGTGCAGTCCCCCTGGAAATGTAGTTGTCCAAAGGAACCAAAATATCTGCATGAATAAAACAGGCAGAAGTTATCTTTATTAGCAACGGCAAATTGCTACTTATTATAGCATTGATGAGTGCTGTTTCACAAATTAAATGAATAACAAATTACAGAATTCCATTAAAGAAATAGTTAGCATACAAAGGTCACTTTGCTTAAGATAAAAAGCAGTAGCAACCAGTTAATAGGGAACTAAAAACCATAACAGCATTGAACTTTTAGATGAGTCAGTTTATATGGTAGTATATTCTATATCTTCTAAAACTACGAGATCAAGCATGGGAAGAAAGAAAATGCTAGTCTAATAAGGGGCAACAAAATGAAACCATAGCACATACTGGGGAAGAAATCGATAGCCCAATCTGATAATGCTTCCATCATCAATGGCCAAAGACTCCACATTTCTAGGGATATTGTTGGAGCGAAAAATGTCATGTACGAGACAATTTCCAAAACTTCTTCAAAAACCTCTGCACAATATCAAGACAAATAAACAAATCTTAATAATGTGTAAAAATAAATAAAAATAAAAAACAAAGGATAATAAAGAGCATTGTAGGTAATAGGCTGCTGCAATAACCTTTATTCTCAAATATAGCATCTCTCAGTTACAAGAATATAATCCAAATGTGTGAAAATAAGAATCACCAACACCAATATCCAAATTAAAGAATTAAAGTAAATCACAGTGTCTTTAATTCATTGCCTTGCAATTTTCCTACAAAGATTACCACATAACTTTTGTTTTTTTTTTCTTTTCTAAGTAGTATCTCAACAGCAGTCATCTTCATATATTCTATTCATCATGTTTTATTCATTGCCATATCATTTGAACAAAACACTGGTCATTTATTTATAAAAAAAAAAAAGTGTAAACATAGTGTTAGTGTCAATGCAATGACAAAGGAAGGCAACTGGAGTAGCACACAAACCTTGGCCATCAGTTGTCAACATTTTACGCATTATAGGAAGCAAAGTTGGCTCAACTTCAACAAAGAGGTGAGGAAGCCTGCTGACTGATTCAAGAATTGTGCTGATAGCACGCAGACAACCAACTGCAGCCAAAGCACCTGGATCATCACCTTCCTCATCAGCTTCAGCTGAGTTTATACACCTCCAAAATGCAGCCGCCTAAAAGAAACAAAATATCAATCTCAAGAAAATACAATTCTGAAGTACCTGACTGCCTGAAATAAACTGAAATATAAATATGTACATGTATCTTACCAAATTTTGGCAGAGACCCAGAGCATAAGGTGCCATCTCCTCCCCAAACTTATCTACTATAGTCTCCAAGGTAAAGACCAGATCCTCATTCTCGACCTCATTCATAAGCTTAAAAAATTCTGAAAGGTGAAAAGGTCCCCATTGAGTTACTTGCATGATAATTGGGCAAGAAAAGGGAAAGCAAAGTTGAACCACATACCATCTAGCAACTGAGGCAGAATTGGACGGATTTCATTCAAATCTGCAAATTGAACAAAGAAATAAATTCTTATTCGCACAAGAATAATAAATGTAATGAATAAGAACATGCACAAAGAGAGAGTAAAGGTAGTGAACATGTACCTCTGCAAGCTTCAACAAAAGAGCGCAATGCAAAAACTGAATCAACACGGACAGGAAGTTCTGGATCCCGCATCCCAGCAACAACACTGTGCAATGCTTTACGGAAATTGTTCTGGTCTGCGAAGTTAATATGAGCATACTGTCCTGCAACCCATGCCGCCTAATATCCAGACAAAACACAAAAAGGGAAAATCATTATCTCAATAGTAGACAAAACCATTAGAGAGAAGTATGGTTCATCTGGTTTTTTCTATCTACATAAAACAACCAATAACATTATAGGATTACTAGGAAACAAAAGCAATGACTTCTCAAGCAAATGGGTAGTAAATACAGACCCCAATTGATATCAAAATAATAAAATCAATAATATATATATAAAAAATTACAAAACAATTGTCATAGCTAATTCAAATTTTTTATTCATAATTAGTAGCATTCACCTTGTGGTCTCAAAATAATCATTGAGAAAGAAAACTTTGTTAACCATAATGGCATGACATGGTAAGTCCCATTTCAACAAACACATACGGAACAAGGAGACATAAATTCAATTATGCGCCACTCATTTCATATGAGAATAATTCTATAAACAAGGAGGCCTCTAGGACACAAGGAACTTTAAAAACAAACCTTGGCTCTAAGATGCCCAACTGGACTGTTAAACTCAGGGAAAACATGTTGCACTAACACTTGCTCAAGTTGAGACTTGTATGGTTCAGTTTGTTTCAGTTTATCACAAAGAGCTCCAATAGCAAGAAGAGCACCATCCTTTTCCCGGTAGGGTTTGTATTCTGGTGGTGCCTCATCATACCTACATAAAAGAAAATACAAAAATTAAGACCATCATAGAACCAGATCCTTTGATTCAACTTTGTGGGCTGCAAAAGCAAAAACCAAAAAAATACCTCTTTAATATCCCAACGATGAATTGGAGAAACTTCTGGAGATTTTCTTTTCCACGTTTCCTAACCAATTCACTAACAAAATCCATAGAAGCAGTCCTAGGACTATACAAATCCTCAATGATATCTGCAGGAAGCAAGAAAACAATAATCACTTGAATGATTTTTTAGCCTTTTCAACATCAGAAAGATCTGAAACTTCAACACTTACCATAACCCTTTCTAACATACTCATGAGGGTCCTCATCCCAAAGCTTTTGGTCATTGTCATTGAAGCACATAAGGGGAAAAACTATCTCAAACAGAATGACATCAAGTTGTGGTTGCAGCAGATTGTACATACTGTTCTTTGAGATGCTGTGTATTCATGAAATGAGAATATCAGAAAAGTACTTAAAAAGTTGGTACATCATCATAAACCACAGCATCAAGCATTAGATGAAAGTGAACATTTCTATTACTTTCCATTAACTCATGCAAGAGGCAACTAATAATACTATGTACAAATCTGATGAGTAGCCTTAACAAAAAAAATCTGAATTTCCAACTATCTATCATTGCTGTAATTCTTAACTAAAAAAAATATGACTTGAATTCTACCTAGAATAAATAGCAATACCATTAACCAATACATTTGGTACTTTATTAACTTATCCAATATTCAAATATTGTTGCAGCTGTCAGTGGGTCCCCATTTAATTTTATATTAATTTTGTATTGGATTGGGAGTTCCATAACAATATTTACTTTCTTAATTACCAAAAGAAAATTAAAAAATAAAAGGAAACTGTAGTCCCAAGCAACAAAAAGAAAAAAAGCAATCTACTAAAAGCTAATGCTTGAATGTGAGAATCAATGGAAATCACATTCAAAAATTGAACAGATCACTTAATGAGGGGAAAAGCTTTGCCACCTGTTACTTAAGTATTGAAGAATGAGGTTAGTAACTCTGTCGGGTAAATAACCACGAACACGAATCACATTCAACAACTTTAAGTGGCATTCGAGAATATTCCCAGCATAATTCTTCTGAAACATTTGTGCAAACGCTCTATTCTCTGGGTTGTGAAGTTTCAGATCTCCAAACCTGAAAAGTGCAAAACTTATCAGTATAATATCATGTCTCAAAAATAAGCTTTCTACATCAAAGCTTTAAAGCAAAAGACTTACCTTGTGTATAGCCTGTTTAAAATGTGAACAGTCCATTTCTTCACCTTCCACCAACCCCATGTTTTCCTCAGGTCAGGATCCTCAGGCTGTCCTTCTGAGGGAACCGGTCTCGCTAAAACATTGAGGAACAAAGTCATCCAAGCATTGAACACATTAGGATCAAATAGCTGCTTTGGAATCTCCAACTGGAAAAAAAAACAAAACAAAATAACATATATGTTATGCAGCACAAGAATACTGTGAGCATAAACTGAGTACATCTCTTCAAGATCATTGATACAGTAAGTTAATGTCCTATAGGTTTTCCAGGTTTAAGCTAACCAGTTGTTATAGAGAGGGGATAAACATATGCTGAAAGAATAATAAGAAAGACATAACATGCACAAAAGCAAAGCATATCATAATGTTAATATATGATGACTGTCTGGAAAATTAGTATTCAACCAAACATTACTGAAAACAAAAATCGCTATGAGAAGTTGCATAGAAAGAAATCCACAAGCAACAACGTACGTATATAGATGACCAAAAGATTTTACAGATAAGCTTGATCAATTCTGCAACTTCAATTGATGGGTTGGCAATCTGGACGAGCCTGTTGAATATATTAAGCAAAGGAGGAAATGTTTCCTCAACAATATGATGGACTGGTACCCTCTCATCATCAGACTTGAACCTATATAACAAAAAAAAAAAAGGAATAAAAACCTATTTAAGAAAATTAACCATCATAGCATTAAAATAAGGAAGACTAGTCTCTCATCAATCAGGAACATCACAGTAACTCCAGCACATTAAAGCATCACTCACTTGAAAAAAAATCAATGTAACAGTGTTTCTATAACTAAAAGTTAAACCATAATGGTGTTTCACAATTCTAGTGCATGAGTGGGCCAATCCAACAAAATTCCTTTGTCCAAACTGTAACTAGAGAAAAATATGAAGAAGCTAATAGGATGCTTGCAAAAGCTATAAAAACGTTAGTACATAACTTTTTCTTTTGCTTAAATATTTCTTTTCACCTAAATTCTTTAATTTACAATGAAACATAATCAACTAACATGTAATAAATAATCCCCCTTTCTTCTTTTTCTATTTCCAAGAATAAGCAAAGGAAGTTACAAATCACATTGGAACTTAAATGCTTTCGTATCAATAAAAAAGTTAGGTTAGAACATGAGTGCAGTCTTGGTCGAATAGGTATAGCAAAGAAAAATCTTCTACAAAATTATTAAATTTATCAAGAAAGAACCCAGAATACCATCCCCATCCCCCAAAACCAAGAAGAAGAAAAAAACAACATGAATCCCATACATTAGCAATTTTCTTATATGTAAGCTCCAAACTGCATATCAAACTAAAAAAATAATACAGCTATTAAGTATATGATTCTACAAAGAATAGTATAATATATGTAACTTACTCATATTTCCTAGAAAGAATCCTCAACACAAATAAAGCTCCGTGAATTTGTTGATCTTGCTGAAGGTTATGTTTAACCCAGCTCAGAAGGAGTGGCCACTGCTCAGGGTAATCAGCATGGATAATTGTCTTCAGGCACTCACCAAGCTGTACTCTGCATAAGATGCATTTGACACGAGTCATACATAAAAAATAAATAAATAAAGAGCGCACATATAACTCAATGGAAAAATAAATAAATAAATAAAATTCATATTGGGAGTAATTTATATGGATGTGATCCGTTAACAATGGAGAGTAATTTATTGCGTGTTAATTGCACAGCCAGACTCACATCTCAATCCCGTTAAAGAATAAAAATAACCATCAAAAAGTAAATATTAGACAAAACAAAAAGTGGTACAGTATAATAATTATACCTTAATAACGGGGGAACTTGTGTAACAAACACAAGAATGTGATCTCTCACCAATTCTTTGTCACTGGGCAAAATCTTCTGCGGCTCGTCTACAGTCGCAAAAAGGGGATGAGAATTGAAATTACTCCAAACTATGACATTAATAAATCCCACATAGTTACAATGTACCTGGGTCAAGAGGCGACCAGTGCTTTGCAATGAAATTCTTGAAATGAATGCTGGCAACTTGCCGAACAGACAAGTCGCAATTACCATCCACGATAATCTGCAACATTCTCACCAAATGCTGAGGCATGAACTGAACCTGCAGATGAAAACAAGCATAAGTTTAAAAAATGTATCAACTAACCCAATCAATAGGAGAACTATAATGTATCAACTAACCCAATCAATAGGAGAACTATAAGGGTAGCATCTAAAAGTAAAAAATTTCAAGTGGAATCAGTCTTCACGAAACCCAATGATTAATACTATAATATATCCGCTAGAAAACAAACTATAACTCCTATTTATACAGTTTATAGAATAAAACCTATTTGTCATTAGAATAGACAATAAAGTTATCAAATTCTAGTCACTCCAGTAACAAGAAACAAAATCTTCAGCAGAATTGTGAAGAGAAAAACAATCAGAATTCCCAATAACTTAAATTAAAAAACCAAAACTAGCAATCAAGATACCAAATTAATACAAAGAAACAAAACAAAATCGGAAAAAACCTGATTGAGGCTCTGCTCGGCGGCCTTCCGTTCATCGGGATTGACACTAAGAGCAGCTTGAAGTATAACAGCGAGGTTAGGAAGATCCATATCCGAATTGCTCGATGATCAGAGCTCGTAGCTTAAAATTGATCCAATAACCCGACGATCGCGAATGATCTGAATCTAAACCCTCGCCGAATTGGATTCCACTGAGAGAGAATTGGGAAGTAGGGTTTGGGTTTAGAGACAGAACATAGAATCACGGTGATGGAGGAGAGAGAAAGAGCGAGGAGAGAGGGGGCTTGGAGAGAAAAACCAAGAAAGAGAGAAGAAGGGTGAGCTATTTAAACTGCTAGGGTTTATGGTCGTTTAACTAAACCAACACTCTCTCTAGTTGACTCGTATTACCGACTCAGCTATACGCTACGTTTGGTAACACGGATAGAATAGACAGCCGTCGTATTATCCTTTGATTTTCTTTCTTAACCAAAAACTGAATAAATTTGCAATTATGCCCTTAGCCTTTGTTGATATTGTTCGTGATACCAATTTTAAATGGGTCTATTTGAGACCCGTTTTAACAGAATTTTGGTGATTTGAGTAAGATAATTTTTTTAACAGGATTCTAAATTTGGTGATAAAAGTAAGTGGGGTCTATAAGATTAAAAAATAATTTTATGTAAAAAGTGATAGGAATATTAATATAATATGTAGTATGGTTTAGGTATGTAAGATGTAAAAGTTGATAAGGTTTAGGTGTGTAAGATAATAAAATAAGGTAGAATGATGTAAAAAGATGCGGAATCTACATGATAAAATAGAATAAGATAATGATTAGAATAGGGGAAAAAAATGAATTTTTTGAGAATATGATAGAATTTGAAAATTTGTGAGTAGGGTGTAGAACAAAGCCATGTAGTTGTTGTGATTTTAAGATAATCAGTATTGAACTACGTTCGATAAATAAGTAATGGTAACAAAAAAATCGGTTAAATACTTGGTAAACTATTCAAATTTTCTATTTTGATTAATAGTATAATTTAATTATCATGTGTATTAAATATCAAACATTCACCAAACCTGATACGATTAACATAATATTTTAAAATTCTTCAATAGGATACAAATTACAGTTTTATAGAACCCAAAAGTCTTTTTAGAATACTAAACAAAACAATAGCAAGAACTTTTCCACTCGCACGATACCTGATACGATTAATATAAAATTTTAAAATTTTTCAATATGATGCAAGACCCAATTTTATAAAAACTCAAAAGGCTTTCTAAAATACTAAACCAAACAACAGAATTTCCACACCTCCACCAAACCTGATACGATTAATATAACATTTATTATTATTTTTTAATACGATATAAGACGTAATTTTATAAAAATCAAAAGCCTTTTTAAAATATCAAACTAAATAACAACAAGAACTTCTCCACCTTCACCAAACTTAAAAAAAATATTTTACATTTATAATAATATTATATTATGATTTATATTTTAGTTCATTTAAATTGTTCAAGGTTATTCTAACATATTTTTTTTAAAACAATTAATTAAAATTTTGGTGATATTTTCAATAAGCCATATTTGTTATTCATTATAAAGTTAGAAAATGCAAAGAAATAAAATGATATTTTCCCATATTATATATATAAAAAATTATTTCCATGCCTAGCAAAAAATAAATTTTGTTGCTAAGGTTAAAAAAAAAAAAGTCAACAATTGCGACTAAAGTTAAAACAAAAAGAAAAAGAAAAAGAAAAAACTCACAAGAAACCTTGTTTGTAGAGTTTGTGACAAAAACTCTCCCAAAAACCAAACCAAACAAGTCCAAAATTCTAAACAAGGTATTATGAACAGAACATTCTAAATAGAATATTCTAAAAAACAAACCAAATAATATGCAATATTTTATAAACTCAAATTGGTTTTTAGAATATCAAACTAAACAGGCCCTAAGAGATTTATCATTCTCAACCCTCTAAACATTTCTTGTCGATTGTGTCATCACCTCTCACTAAACTTTACCAAATAAAAGATAAATTAAAAAATACCGAGAGGAATCACCTTTAGATTTTTCCAAGTTTCAAGTTCAGTCTAAGTACTGTGAAACACTATTCGAGGAATATTCCTCTGATATGGGTACAAATCCTATAAATAGAGTCACGCGGAATGAGATTCTCTCTTTTAACACAATGTTGGATATACAAATTTGATCCAATACACTTAACTTCTCCTTAACGAGGCAAGACTCTCACAAATGAAGATGCCGAATTACTCGAGCCACAAAGCAATAAGCTAAACATTAAAGGTATGTTTGGAAAAGAGGAAAAAAATGGAGGAGAAAAAGGGTCAGGTGTGTTGTTTGGTAGGAAGGAAAAAATGAGGAAAAAGAAGAAGGAAGGGAAAAGTTGGGTTGTGAAACCACATATTTTGTTCCTTCCGATCATGGATGAAGGGAAGAAAAATGCACATATACCATTTCTTGGGCAAATCCTAACACAAAAGCAAACAAAGAAAACACAAACATAAAAACATTAAAAAGAGTGTACAACCACTGTCATCCCAAACTCTGCCACAAGCCTGGCTAAAAGACTAAAAAATTAGCACCACATGTAGTTCTGAAGCCAATAAAAGAGTTGGGGGTAGTAGCCGCCCTTGAATATTTTCTTCTTTTTGCAAAATTTACACACCTTTCACTTAACATTTCAACTTTTTTACACATAGCCCCCTAGAAGAAATTTTTTTTTTTTAATTAAAAAAGTAGAGATATAATTTTTATATATTTTTAGCGCCCTCCCCCCCCCTTCCCCTTCCCCTTCCCCTTCCCCCGACCTCGATCTCAATTTTTAGCTCCGTCACTAACCACATGCCTCTACTTTGCTTACGAGCCATTGCCTACCACTACTATGGTGCTTACCGCCACCACCAATACGCTCGCCAACCTGCCCAACCCTAGCGGCTATAGCTCAACCACATCATACTTGCGAATCAATAGAGTGAATCTCACACCAACTTGAAATTCATCCATATCTAACCCCATCGAGAGGCCCTCCACAAGCCATCCTTTTTTGTTGTTCCTTCGGTAACAGATGCAACGACGTCCCATCTCCACCAAAAAGCATCTTGACTGTGCTGAGAATACTCTTAATCTCTTATTAAAACCCTAGTCCCCAAACTACTCTAGAGAGGAGGAAGATTGTATAATAAACATAAGACAAGCCAAATCCAAACAATAATTTTGTAGTAATTTTTTTTTTTTATTTTCTTGATAAACAAAAAAAAGTATATATATTTTAACGTTAAAGGGCGTTAGCAAAACCCGCCACGTCAGTAAATTTAAAATTCCACGAAGACACGGTATGAACCTCAAGTCGAGCACGGAAGGGAGTTGAGCTCGTAACGAAACCCTTCCTTCATATTTTCCCCTTCTCTCTCTCTCTCGCTCTTTGCAAACACACTTCTCAAGACTTCGCAACCAAGCAAAAACCCTCGTACCAAACCCTTCTCCTTCGTTCTCGATCAAGCCATTTCTACCTTGTACGCTAAAACCTAGCGGATTTTAGAACCCGATTTCGTCGCCCTTCGCCGGAGAATGGCGCCGGCGGCGCCGGAAGTTTCGTCTCCGATTTCATCCCAGCGGAAGAGTTGTTCTTCGAATTTGCAAAACCCTAGCTCCGTGCCTCTGACGTTCTCCAGCGCGGATTCCAATGTCGGTGCGTTTCGTTCGGGTTTTGGTGGTCCGATTGAGTCTGGTGTGGATTCTTCCGCTTTTCAGCGATCGGGGTCGGCGGCGCCGTCGGGAAGATCGCGGCCGAGGCTGGTGAAGGTGAGGAGGCAGGCGGGGTCTCAGCATCCGAAGTCGAGAGCTGGGTCGAGCGAGGTCGGGTCGGGTTTCAATCCGTTTTCTTCGGTAAGTAGTGGTACGGGTGTGTTAAATGGTGTTAGTTTTTCGAATGCTGATAATGGGCATGTGGGTTTTGTGTTTGGTGCTAATCAGAGTTCTAATGAGACTGGGAAGTCCAATGTTGGTACTGAAACAGAGTCTATGCAGTTTGAGAATTTGGGTTTTGCGTCTGGTGCTAATCAGAGTTCTAATGAGAATGGGAAGTCTAATGTTTGTAGTGAAACAGAGTCGATGGAGTTTGAGAATTTGGGTTTTGTGTCTGGTGTTAATCAGAGTTCTAATGAGAATGGGAAGTCTAATGTTTGTAGTGAAACAGAGTTTACGAAGTTTGAGAATTTGGGTTTTGTTTTTGGGTCCCAGGAAAATGATACGGAGTCTAAATTGTGTGGAGATAAGAGAGAATCTGTTGCTAATGGGAGAGAGGTGGTATCTGATGATAAGGGGAATGATAAAATAGAGCCCAAACCGGAATGCTTGAACTTGAGTGGCATGGGTTTTGTATTTGGCTGTAACTTGAGTGGGTTCGGTTTGAATTCCAATTGGGAAAAAAGAGAACGTGGTGACTCTGACGGGATTTCTGGATCTGATGGGAGTGACAAGATGAAATCTAAGATTGAAGCAGAGAGTGTGAAGCATGTGAATTTTGTATTTGGAGCGAATGGAGGTGGTTTTTCTTCAAATTTGAATTTGGACAAGGAGAAGAAAGGTTTGGATGAGAACTTTGGACAGTCGAATTGTTATGGTGGTTCTCATACAAAAACTAGTCTTGAAAGTGAGGCAAGGAAGTGCAGTAATTATGATTTTGTGATTGGTGCTAGTAGGTTTAATTCTGAGTCAAATTTGAGTTCAATAACGAGAGACTCCTGCGAAAATTTTGGAAAACCAGTTTCAGATGACATGGCGAAGATAAAAGTGGAGCATGAAACAGAGTGTGAGGAAGTAAAAGCTAGCGCTAATGGAAGTTTCACCTTTGGTAAGGATCATGCTAGTGATAGTTTTGTATTTGGAAGCAGCAGTTCAACAAGTGCTAGCTTGAATGAATCCACACAATCTTTCAGAATGAAGTCAAATGGTGAAAGTTTAGGAAGTTATAACAGCAATTTAGAGACTCAATTTCATAATTTGGAATCGAACGATAGTGTTACTAATAAATTTGTGAGTGGAAGAAGCAATGATGTTGCTGGTGGCTCAAGCTCAAGACATAAGCTTCCTGATGAGATGAGTAAATTGAATATTGATGACTCAGTGCATGCTGATGGTGCAGAGAAGAATGAAAATTCAAATAAGAAGTCATTTCTCAATGCTGGGACGGCTTCCATGCCTATAAGATATAAAAAGTTTTCTAGATTTTCTGCTAGAAAGTCGGAAACCGCCTCTGGTAAGAGTTCAAGAAGTTTTTCTATTGATTTTGAGAAAACTAACAAGGACAGTTCTGGGAGTGGCAACCTGAGCAGTGCAAGTGGTAGTAATGCAGCCGATACATCATATATTTCCAGTACAGAACCATTTACCTTTAATGCAGGTCTTTGTGAGAGTACCTCTACCAATGTTGCTTTCTCACCATCTCCATCCTCATCAATGTGTCGCGAGTTCAAACCTACTGGTTCTGAGGCAGCTTCCTTTGGAATTAATCTGAATAATAACAAAAGTTCTACTCAGGATGGATTGGGTATGTCGTTTATGGATTTCAAAACACTTCTTTGTGATCCTTCCTGTCTCAAGGAAAATCTATTTCCTGAATTGAACAGAAATTCAGAATTTGTAAAGAACAGATCAATGAAGGACAAAAGATTTAGAGAAACGAAGAGAAAGGCGAAGAAAACTTTACACAGGAAGAAGCTTAGTCAAGATCATGCCTCTAAGGAGATTGGTTCCCAAGAAAATCAAAATTCTTCTGGATGTTACTCCCCCATGGACTTCTCCCCCTATCAGGAAAGCACTGTGGCTGATCAGCACTCGAGTAAAAATATTACATCGCCAGATCAGTCCTCCCAACGAGATGCTAGTTGTACAGCCTATGCCTCTGATGCATCAGGTCCAGGTCCTTCTGAGCTTAAAGATCAAAATTTTTCTTCTGCAGGAATAGAATTAGACAGTGATAAAGGTGATCAGAAATGTGATAAGATAAATGAGAATCCTCGGCACTATACTGAAAGAATCTTTATTCCATCAGTTCCTGTGGCTGCCTTTAGCTCCTGTAGTGCCCATATGGAGCAGGTCAGTGGCTGCAGTGGTGGTGTGTCTTCATCAGAATTTAGAGCTGATATTGGAGCAGAGATGGAGAAGCAAAATATTTTTAATCTGCAGGCCCCTTTAAACTCAGGTTTGGAAGATAATGAAAAAAGGTTTATGTTTTCTGCAACGTCTGCTGGGGAAGAGAATTTATCTACAACCAAAGGTCGATATAGAAGGAGAAGTAGGACCAAAGTTGATCATGGCACTTTTGTGATCAAACCAAGTCCAAATCTTAACTTTGAATCTTCATATGGGCAATCTTCAAAGCCTACCTACACATCTTCACTTTCAGATGCTAATGCTACAAACAAATCTGAAGCAGGTGAACGGTTCAAGCGAGGGGATACTTCCTCCTCAGCTGATATTCATGTAACCTGTGAGAAGTGGCGAGTCAGGTTTTCCTTCCGTTTCTCTTATCATTACTTTTGATTGTTTTCTACTTTTGATTTCTTTATTGCACAATTAATGTTCAATGATTTGGTTTGTATTAGGGGAAACCAAGCTTATAAAGATGGGAATCTTTCAAAAGCTGAGGGGTTTTACACACAGGGAATAATTTGTGTCCCCTCGAGTGAAAGAACAGGCTCCTGTCTTGAGCCTCTTTTGCTGTGCTACAGCAACCGTGCAGCAGCCCGGATGAGCTTGGGAAGGATAAGGGATGCTATAGAGGACTGCATGATGGCTGCTGCATTAGATTCCAGCTTTCTTAAAGCTCAATTAAGAGCAGCAAAGTAAGGCATCTGTTAGCTTGTAGGTTACTGGTACATGATTAAATTACTTGCCTTTGGATTTTTGAATTTCTATATATCATACGGATCATGTAAATCAACTGGTAAATACCTTTTTATGTCATAGTTTCTCCGTGTACTTCTGTAGAGCCTGCAACTAACCTGATCAAGGTAAGCTTTGCCGAGAGTTTGATCTTGGGGTGTCGTGACTGAATTTTATTAGACTAAACTATGAAAACAACTATTAGCCTTCTCATTCCATGAAGGCTTTCTGGTTTAAACAGGTTTTGTCCACCAAATGGAAAACAGTTAAAACTTACCTTGTGTCTAAAAACTAAATAGACCATAAAAGAATGACATGAGCAAAATTCGAAATAACACCCTTGAAAACAACTCTAGGCTCATGATTAATGATTTTAGAAACGTGCAAATGCTCCTAACTTGAAATAGTAAATGATGCTGAAGAAAAAGAAACTTGTGTAAACAAAATGTTGATGTGCCAAAATAGGGAATATAATTTGTGGATTGACAATTAGGAGCAAATAACCAATGATCAGGTTGCAGATGGAGTCCCATCAGATTGGAACATTCAAAGTGATGGCTTTGGCACTATATCTGTTCCCCATATTATAAAAATTCATCATCAAGGAGTCCAAGTTGATATTATGCCTATGAATATATGATCTTGCTTCTGTTGCCTTTTCTATTGATTTCTATTTTAAGACATCATGTTTTTTAAGTATGTGTTTTACTCTGTGAAACAGTTGTCACCTTGTGCTGGGAGAAATTGACAATGCACTGCAGTACTTTAACAAGTGCTTGGAATCTGGTGCTGGTGTTTGTTTGGATCGGAAAATCATATTAGATGCTGCTGATGGACAACAGAAGGCTCAGGTACTGTTATGTGGTTATTGGTTGATTTGGTCATACATATATTTTAATTATGATTAGTTGAAGCTCATACCTCTTGGGCATGTAAGAAAGACCCTGATTACTGATATTACTGCTGGCTATTTATGTGGTTTCCTTGTTTACAGAAAGTGGCTGAGTGTACAGACCAATCTGCCAAACTTCTGGAACAAAATAATCCCGACACAGTACTCCGTGCATTGAAAACTATTTCCGAGGCGTTGTCAATTAGTTTATACTCAGAAAAATTGCTGAAAATGAAAGCAGAGGCTCTTATTATGGTCAGAACTCCATTGTTTATCTCTGTGACTTAAAAGAATTTTCAATTGTAAATATGACACAGTTTAATTCCTTGAGCATTCCTCTAAGTTTAGGTCTCAGCATTGCTTTTCTTTTTTCTGTGTGACATTTTGCAGTTGAGAAGGCATGAAGAGGCAATTCAGCTTTGTGAGCAAAGTCTACAGTTTGCTGAAAAGAATTTTATCTCAGCCAATGCATTAGAAGATACTGATGGGTCTGAAAGTCAATCATTTGTAAGACTCTGGAGGTGGTACATGATATCCAAGTCTTACTTTTATTTGGGAAGGTTTGAGGCGGCTCTTCCTTTACTTGATAAGCTGACACAAGTGGGCTCAATTAAGGATGAGTAAGAAATGATATCTTGAAGCAAGCTGGATATTCTTTTGTTTTAGTGACTTTGAACTTACAGTTTATAATTTCAACTGTGTAGGTGTGGAGGTAAGAATTTGGAGTCACCAGCTTCGTTGGCTGTCACTATACATGAACTTTTACAGCACAAGGTAAGCTCTTCCTTGTTTCCAGATGGTTGAAACTCAGAAATACTGTAGCTCTAGGATTGAGAGGGAGGACAGAGAGATCAGAGTTTGCAAATTGCAATTAGTCTTGTGTGTTCAATTCTTACTAAAGCATAATAAATAGATTTAATACTCTAAAAAGAAATAGATTCTTACTTGGACTCAGGATTAGTAATTTTATTGCCTGGATGGTCCTTTAATACATCAGGGTTAATAAGATATGTAGTATACAACCTTTCCAAAAAAAAAAAAGAAGAAGAAGTAGATATGAAGCATGCAATATTAATATTTGACAAGTCTTTCAATTTAAATGATGAATCTAATCTCCAGTAGAACTAATGGTATTGCTACATGTTGGGAGGGTGAACCTCTTCCAGTAGAACTAATGGTATTGCTACATGTTGGGAGGGTGAACCTCTTCCAAGAGATGTTCAGAATTGCTTATGATTCTCTGCTGTTCCTTATGACTAGGATGTTCAGTTCTAATTTTCCTCTACCATCTTTAAATGAATTTTTCTGTTGTTATCCTTGACTTTCTTCCTACTGAATGCATGCATTAAGTTCACATTCTTTTCTTTAAAAAAGAATGCAGGAAATGAAGCTTTCAAATCAAAGAAGTATTCAGAAGCAGTGGACCATTATACCTTTGCTTTATCTTGCAATGTTGAATCTCGTCGATTTGCAGCTGTCTGTTTTTGTAATCGCGCTGCAGCATTCCAAGCACTGGGTCAAATGGCTGATGCAATTGCAGATTGCAGTCTAGCCATATCACTTGATGAAAATTATGCTAAGGTATGCTGCTAAATTTTGTATTTCCCAGCATGCTAGTAGATGTGCATCTTGGTATGGTTGATGATCAAATGATCTATTTTTTTTTCCCCTTTTACTTTACTCGTGCAGAGAACACATAATTCTTTATGTAAATTTTTTAGCTCTTCAAGGGAGGTCTTATTTGTAATAAGATTTATACCTTTTCCCCTTGCTTTTTTATTTTGATTACTGCACTGTAGGTATTGATTCTTTAGTAATTACTATTTGAAAACGTTCTAATGGTCTGATTTTATAATTTGGAATCTTTTGAAATTTCATCCATGTTCATTAAACTTCATTTTTTTTTGTGGACAAGTTGCACTTCTGTTCTGATCAGCAACTAGTTAGTTGTCTTGGCTGAAATCTTGTAACATTGACGGTGTTGAACCCTTAATGGGTAATTTGTTAAAGACAGAAAAGCTGTTGACCTTATTTTTGACTTGTCTAACATGAAGGGTTAAGGTGGACCAAAAGAGAGAAACCTTCAGATTTAAGAACGAGAAAAGTATAATGTTTGTGGCAACAACTTGCATTTGAATTATACAAAACCAAGTTGAGGCTTTTATAGTTTGTGTTGGATCTAATTACTCTTTGCTACATAAGCAGCATAGCAGGCAATGTCTATTTACTTGGTAATATTATTCTTTTATAAGAATTACTCAACGGCCTTGTGATATATTTACTTTTCTAGATCAGACATGACCTCAATTCTGCATATTAGTAGTTCAAGGACTTTAGTTTGCTTGCTCTGACTGTGCTGGACATTGTAGTTGCTTGTTCCCTAATATAATTTTATTTTCAATTTTCTTAATTTCTTCCCTAATTATGCTAAAGTAGTATTTTTGTGTGTTTGTTATTGGACTTGGGGAGTTTTGGTTTCTGTCGATAGGACAATTTTAGTTTTATAGCAGCTTTCAAGCATTTTTGCAACATTAAAATCTTGCATTGGTCTTTTAGCGACTGATTGTTACATCCCCTTGCACAGGCTGTCTCTAGAAGAGCAACCTTACATGAGATGATTAGAGACTATGGCCAGGCTGCTAGTGACCTCCAGAATCTAGTATCTATTCTTGAAAACCAATCTTGTGACAAGGAAAAAGAGTACGGCTCTTCGGGTAGATCCACCGGCAATATAAAAGATCTAAGGCAAGCTAAATTGCATTTAACTGTGATGGAAGAAGAAGCTAAGAAAGGAGTTTCCTTGGACTTTTACCTCATCCTGTAAGTTCTTAACTTTTTATTGTATTAAAGCCTTGGGATATTAATTTCATATGATTGCGGTTGCTTTGAGCCTGGGTTCTAATAAGCTGTAGTGTTAGTGTTTTACTATTATGCTTGGGTTCCTGTTTAGTGTTCACAAATTTGTTATTTTCATGAGCACAGTTTTAAAATGTGTTAGTTTCCTTCTGCAATATCCTTTGGTTATTACAGTTTGGATTAACCCTTTATTCGAGATAAGTGATTGGCCCTTGGGCATATATTTAATGCTTATACTGTTATGCAGACTTCTTTTCTCTATTCATACGGTAGGCTAATTTGGCTTTTCATAGTGGCCACTGGGCGCTTCTCTTTCATTTAGAAGAAGTCTTGTCTTGTAATATTTGGTTTGTTTGACTAGCTTTGACCATGTTATATTTGATTGTA
>WUAT03000005.1:1024595-1040559 GCA_010015005.3 Ulmus americana
AACAAAGCAAGGAAATTTAATCAAAGCCAAAAAAATCCCAAATGATAAAAATTGTTAAAAAGAAAAATTACCTGAGACCCAGCTAGCTCCTCAAACTGCTTAACCCAATCCTCCATCATTGCGTCATTTCCCGAATCTTTGCCAGCCGACTTCGCCGCCGTCATCGACTCGAGCCCCCTAACAACCTCTCTGGTTTGCTGTCGCAGCTTATCAAGAGTATCAGACACATGGGAGTCCTTAGACACCTTTTGCTTCCCTTTCTTCTTGGTTCTAAGGTCAGGTAGACCAATCCCCAATCCTTGAACCCCAGAAGGCAAAGAATGAGATTGTTGCTTGCTATCTATTAAAGCGAGCCCGTTACCGTCAAAAAGTGAAGAAGATTAGATTTTCCCCAACTTTAGAATTCTCACTACGCTTGGAAGAAAAGAAAAGAATTGCACAAAAAGATAAATGGATTCCCAATTTCTAGGGGTGGGCATCCAAATCTGAGAGGATTTGGAACCTACGAGAAGAAGGGCGGCCGGAAACCCGTTGTGGTCGCCTGGGTAGCACATCGGAGTGGCGGAGTAGCGGAGAGGTGGAGCAACCCACTCAGTGAGGCAGCCGTTGCTCACCCTCCTCACCTTTTCCTCTCATCTCCTCTTCTTTCCCTCTCATTGTAAACGCCAACACAAAAACAAAAGTTAGGGTTTTGATTTTTTTTTTTGTTATTTATTAATAATGCATATAACTATCGGAAATAATAAATAAAGAAAGTAGTTAAAAAAATAATAAGTACGAAACGGGAATAATGCGCGTCGAAAATTTCCACTTTCCCACTTTTTCACTACCGTTCTGTAAAACATTAGTCTAAATTTTTACCATCCAACTATACGACTACCGTTTTATATAAACCTGTAGTAAAATCATCAAATTATATGATTGCCTTTTCAAAATAGTAGTTGTAAACATTTTGTTACTACTGTTTTTAAAAAACCGTAGTCTGTTACTTTGCATGAACAGTGAAACACCTTAAAATAGTCGTCGTATTATTCGTGATTTTCTTGTAATGAGAGAAGTAAAATTTTATTAAAAAGTAATAGAGAGATGTACTAGAGAGAGAGTTTTTGAAATAGTATCAAAATAGAGTTTTTGATATTTCAAATACTCTTACATATTTGGTTAGAGTATTTAAAATACTAGTTGGGTATTTCAAATACCAAACCAAACATGCATTATATATATATATATATACACTCATTGTAATATATTTTATATCACACATCACAATATCATTTGAAGTAAATCAAATCAGTTCCTTCGGGATTTTGGAAATACCAAAACAATTTGCTTGGATTTTGGCATGTTATGTATTAAACCCACGTATGATAAACAAAGCAGAAAACGAACAGATAAACTACAAAATATAAAAGCAAAAAAACTATTGTCAACCTCAGCTTTTTCAATATATATTTTTTGAATATTGTAATATTATTCAATAATATCATACTCCTCTCTCCAAAAAGGAAAAAAAAAACATCATAAGGTAAAATAAAATATAATGTATTACTACTTAGATGGTAATTTTCGCTCCTCGGGAAAAAAAAAGAAGTAATTTTGCCTTAATTATAACACATTCTCACATATGTTTTATCACTTAATAGGATTACAATAAATCGGGGATATTAGATAGATTTAACTTTTTGCAGTTTGGAGGGTGATACATTACTACCCCAAAATTCTGAGAGTATAATTTTAATTAATGTTTCTTTTTCAAGAAAGTATTTGGGTATTATGATTTTTAATTTTAATATTTTTAAAATTTGAGTTTGAATTTCAAACTTGTCTTTATTGTTTTTTAAGATAACAAACATTACACTACAATTTCGAATAAAAAAAACTACACTTAAAGTATCATAAATTATAATAAGTTGTAATATTATGATTTCAATAATGTCAATAATTTATATAATTTTTTCTTCTTCTTTACTTTGTACCTTCTAATCAAATACATAAATTGAAAAGATAAATTTCTAAAAAGTTTTTTCCATATTTTTTAGATTTATTGGCTCGGCCCCTAAAATTTGCACAAATTTGTATGTTGCCACTTAAAATTCAAAATTGATTTAAATATCCTCTGAAATTGTTGTTCATTTGCATTTATACAAAAAAGCACCTTCTAAAGTTTGGGCAATTTGTACAAAATGCTAATTAACAACAACTTAAAAAGGTATTTGAGTCAATTTTCAACTTTAAGTAACAAAATACAAATATGCGCAAACCTTATGGGTCATTTGAGCAAAAAAAAAATCTATTTTAAAATTAATTATGTTTTCTTAGATTTTGGTAACTAATTATGTTTTATAATTATACTATTAATTTTATATAATTTAATTTGTAATTAAATGTATTATACTTGGAAGCACGTGTCAAAACTAGAAATAAAAAATATTTAAGTGTATCTTACGTTTTATGATACATTTCGATTCACGATAAATATTTTTTTGAAAACGATTTTCATTTTGATTCACAAGTTGACAAGTTGGATACAATTGACACTTATCAATTTTTTATTCAACAAAATTTGATATTATCTTCAAATATTGGAACAAAAGTCAAACATGTCCGTTACGAGAGATTCTATTTATCGTGACTTGTAAAAGATACTTGCGACATTTATTAAATATTATAACAAGATTTGATATTATAGACCCACAAATAATTGTTACTCACGCTATTTCGTTGGACACATACGAGACATACATGTAAGTTAATTGTTGTTTGATGTGTGTAATGATTAAAATAAAAATCAACTACAAATCTTAAGAGATATTCTATCTGTCATGACTCGTAAAAGATACAATTGTAAAATTGTTATTGTCACTAAATAAAATTTATTGTCCAATTCTTTATATATTAGAAAAGAATTCAGTTGGGTGCCTTAGGACAGATTCTATTTGTCGTGACTTGCAAAAACTACGTGTAACACTAATTAGTTATTATAACAAGTTGTGATATTATGGACCCCCAAATGATTGTTACTTTTCCTAGTTTGTCATAGATAAACGATGCCTACACGTTGTAAGTTAAGCTAAAAATTAAATCAAACCGTTATGTAACTACAAAGAAATAAAAATTAAAAAATTCAAACGTGCATGGGTAAAGTTTAAATGATTAAATACTCCACGAGAGACGTTAGAAAACGAGAACTATAAGTTCATTAAACCAAACCCTAAAAGGCATATGAACTCTACACATGACAAGTTAATCTAAAAATTAAAATAAATATCATCTATTCAGAACAAGAAAAAATTCATACAAAATAAATTGAACAACACACACAATCTACAACTAAATATTGTATATGGCTTATACTTGCATGTATTTGTAATAAAATATTTGGTACTTAGACGATAATATTTGGACCAACCAGCTTTATTATTATTTTTGGACCTTTATTGACGTTAACTACTTAATTAAATTTTTAGGAAAAAAAAAAAAAAAACCCTCTCTCCATTGGCACAAAAACAAATAGGTGTAAGCTTTTGGTCAGAAATTACTCAAATTAGTCAATCAAACAGGAAGGAAAAAAAAAAAAAAAAAACAAACCTAAGAAAGATGGCCCAAAAGCCCACACGAGATTGGGGGTCACTTCTGCAAATAACCATTTTCTCTCTCTTAAAGGGCGAAGCTCGCCGCCTCACAGCCACTTCATTTCTTCGTTTCGTCCCTCCCTTTTCACCCTAAAACCTCACCTTCTCTCTCTAAAACCTTCCTCCCTCTAAAACCTTCTCCCTGTCCCTTTCGTTATATACTTTGTTGCTGTATCGAGCTTTCCAGCCGCCATTGAAGCTTCTCCATTTGCGGTAATTTTTCTTCTCTACTATCTTTACGTTCCCATCGTAATTTTCTGTTTGGCTGCTGTGAAAATGATTGAGAAATAATATTAAAGCTTCGTTTTGGTGGTTTTATCTGTACTCGGAGGATGAATTATGTCATTTTTGATTGAACCTAGTAATTGCATTTCTTATGGTTTGGTAGAATATAGTTTCGGAATTTTCAATGTTCGCTGCAATGGAAAAAGAAAAACTTGGGTATTCTAGATTTTGATTTTTTGATATTTATTTTGTTTCAAGTTTGAATATTATTTGTATTTCAATTTAGAACATGTTTTGAACTCTGCTTGTACGTGTTTGATTATTTGTGATTTTTCTTTTATTTAATGCAAATTTTGCAAAGTAGGAGGAGACATGGGAAAATCACACAAAGGGAGGAATCGGAGAGGATCAAATAACAATGATGCTCGAAATTCTTCGGAGCCAGCAGTTCCAGCTGATGTTCCTGCTAAAGAGAATTCAAGTGCGTTGGATTCTGCCAAAGCCGAAGCTAATGGGGCTCCGGTAGAGGTTGAGTCAATTGGTGCCAAGCCAGAGGTACCGGAGACGGAAACAGTCAATTCTGAGAGCCAAGCAAAGGAAGGTAAAACCAAAATTTGAGTTATAAATTTAGTTTAATGGGAAATATACTAGTAGTTTGAGGTTCTGTTCAAATGTTTTTATTCATTTTTATGATCTTTTGTATATATTCCATTATTCTTCATCCCTTTTTCATTTCTTAGGAAATGCAGGTGATATGCATCTTTTTCCTGTTACTGTCAAAACACAAAGTGGGGAGAAGCTTGAGCTGCAAGTGAGTTCTTTAGTTTGCTTATAAACTTACTTTTTGTGTTCAATTCAAATTTGATATTTAGAAGAATTATTGAGGTTCATGCAATTTGAGCGTACTGTTCTTAGTTGGTACTGGTCAATCTAATATTTTACTTTCTTAGTTTTGGGTTTGTGTTGTCTTTGTTGCTTAATAAAATTATTTTGAAGCTAATTATTTTTTTAATTTTCTTAAAGCTGAACCCGGGAGATTCTGTGATGGACATTAGGCAATTTCTTCTTGATGCTCCAGAAACTTGTTTCATCACATGCTATGACTTGTTGCTGCACACAAAAGATGATTCTACCCATCACCTGGAGGATTTTAATGAAATTTCTGAGGTAGCTGACATCACTGCTGGTGGGTGTTCCTTGGAGATGGTTCCAGGTATGTATGAATGCTGCTTACTTTTTATTTATTTATTTTTTTAAATTTTTGTAAGAATTTAGCATGTTAACATGTTGTGGGCTCTAACTGGAATATGATTTTGACAGCTTTATATGATGATAGATCTGTAAGAGCTCATGTTTATCGAACAAGAGAGTTGCTTTCCCTTTCCTCTCTTCATGCCTCGCTATCAACATTTCTAGCATTGCAGCATGAGAAAGCACAAAACAAAGCAAATCCAGAAGGTTGGGGATATTGAACCTGAAATTAGTCCTTTATTTTGCTTCTCAATTGCTCGAAAGCTGTAATTTATATTGATAGATTTCAATGAAAATGCTCATCTTACTTTGCTGCGATTCCAACAGAGAAAACAGAGATTCCAGAGCTCGATGGCCTGGGTTTCATGGAAGATGTAGCTGGTTCTCTGAATAATTTGCTGTCACCATCCTCAACAGAGATCAAATGTGTGGAAAGTATTGTGTTTTCATCCTTCAATCCTCCTCCAAGTTATAGAAGGTTAGATTGGTTTGGTCAATCTTCTCTTACTTTCCTCTTGAAACTATAATTTTTATTTATGAATTATCTTTTAATGTTTTGTGAAATTTTGTTTTCTACAGGCTTGTTGGGGATTTGATTTATTTGGATGTAGTGACACTGGAGGGGAATAAGTTTTGCATATCAGGAACTACCAAAGGTTTTTATGTCAACTCAAGCATTGGCAATACCCTTGACCCTCGGCCCGGTAAAGCTAATTCTGAAGCAACCACCCTTCTTGGCCTCTTGCAAAAGATCAGCTCCAAGTTTAAAAAAGGTATCAAACTGGGGTTAATGTGCTTTTATTTAAACATGAATTGAATCTTATATATTTAATATTCCTTGTTTTCCTTATTTTTATTTTTTAAAGCTTTTCGTGAAATTTTGGAGGGGAGGACTTCAGCACATCCTTTTGAAAATGTTCAATCTTTGTTGCCGCCTAACTCCTGGCTTGGGTCATATCCTATTCCTGGTGAGTTGAACTTTGCTATGATGTTAGTTTCATTTTTTTATTTTATTTTATTTGTATGGATCAAAATATGTTGCTTCTTATAAACTCATGTGTTGCTAACTTGCAAGTTGTGGTGTGGGATGGTACTTTTGACTGAAGTTTAATGTTGAATACCACTTTGATACACCAATCTTCTGTTTGGATTATAGAACTAGTACCGTTCTAAAACTAATACTGGTTAGGCATCTCAGCTGGTTGCCTCTCTTAGGCATTAATTGTTCTCTCACATTTTCAGTCATGATCTTGTTTGTAACATTTTTCATTGGTCTAAAGCAAGTCTTTTCCAACTGTACAGACTCTTTTTCATCTCTTTTTATAGATGTTAGTAAATTTCACCAATTGATTAAGTCAAATATTAGGTTTACTTGCAATTTTTTTTTCATTAGAAACTTTTGTTAATAAGTGAGCTAATTATTTTACATTGTTTTTGCATTTAAATTTTATAATTTTTCTAAATAATTGGTAAACATTGTTTTGAGAATCAATTAGTTAACTCCTACCATCATTCCCAACTATGTGAAGAGCTTTGTATACATTTGGGACTATCTTCTATTAAATTAATTTGTTTCATTGCATTCATCAAGCATATTGTAAATCTACTAAATGACTTTTTTCAATTTTTTTTCCATTTGATTTTTAATTTATTTTTATTGGAGCTGTTGTTGATGATTAAGAAATCTATGGTTTGATTTCTCAACAATATATATTTTGTAAATTACTGATATGCCCGGTTTTAGGTATGGATTCTGTGAGCTTTTGGATGTTTTCTGCAATGTACTATTAACTTTTGAATAATTTTTGTTGGATCCACTGTTTTCAGATCACAAACGTGATGCAGCCAGAGCAGAAGATGCGCTGGTTCTTTCATATGGTAGTGAGTTGATAGGTATGACGCGAGACTGGAATGAGGAGGTGCAAGCTTGTTGGGAATTTCCTCATACAACTCCTCAGGAGAGGTATACACACAACCTTTGGACTTCTCATCATCACTTATATTTTTCATTTCATCTTTTCTAGGTTATGTCCCTTGACTACAAACTACTGAATTTGCAGAATTTTACGGGATAGGGCTCTCTACAAAGTAACTTCAGACTTTGTTGATGCTGCAATAAGTGGTGCTATTGGTGTCATCAACAGATGCATACCACCTATAAATCCAACTGATCCAGAGTGCTTTCATATGTTAGTGTAACTTGCCAACAATAGTCTTTCTTTTAAGCACATGTATTTTCCTCTGATGTAAACATAACTGTTTTTTGCTTTGTATTGCTGTTCACATGTTTTTTCTTGTTTGCTGAAAACATTTTACTCTGACTCTTCCTAGCAATCTAGTTACTATGATTATACTCTTAGGTACTTTGGTTTATTACTTCTATTATGGTTTCCCTATTGTATAAAATTAAGTTTATCTTTTTATACTCTCATTTTTTAGTATGTTTTGCATTATTATTATTGATGTATAGTTATGTGGGATTTTTCTGTCTTGATTTTTGAGGTTTACATCAAGTGGTTTTAGTTGTTTAGATGAGTTGAGATTACAACATGATTTCTTCAAAATATTTATGCATGTGTATAGGACTTGGAGTTTATCTTGTTCTTTGTTGTATTTTATATTCCCCCTCCCCCTCTTTTAGTAGAAATCGTATATCTTGTCTTTGATTGGATGCGTTATCTTTGTTTACGTATTTGGTTTTATTTTATTTTATACCTCAGGTACGTTCACAATAATATATTCTTCAGTTTTGCTATTGATGCGGATCTTGAGCAGCTAACCAAGAAACAAACATCAGATAAGCCAATGATTGGCAGTACTGACTCTTCATTTGAAAAGGTTTTGAGTAGTGAAATTTCCAATGGGGAAAAATGTGAGAAGTCATGTACAGGGGAACTTGATGGTGTCATGGAATCGGCTCCTGAGACACAGTCATCTGAGACTGAGCAAGCTACATATGCTTCTGCAAATAATGATTTAAAGGGCACTAAAGCATACCAGGAAGCGAATGTTCCTGGCCTTTATAATCTTGCAATGGCCATAGTTGATTACAGGGGTCATAGAGTTGTGGCTCAGGTGGGATTTCAAGCTGATAGTTTTTCTTCATCATCTTCTTCTCTGGAGTATTATTCTTATTGTTTTCTAATATTGTCAAAACTGTTTAATTAAATCATTAATAAAAGTTTGTTGGCATATTTAGCTTGGGTTGGTTTTTTGTGGTTTTGTCCCTTACGTTTTATTTTACACAAAATTGGTACAGAGTGTTTTACCTGGCATTCTTCAAGGGGATAAATCAGAATCTCTTTTGTATGGTTCTGTTGACAATGGGAAGAAAATATGCTGGAATGAAGATTTTCATTCCAAGGTAAGTAAACATCTTTCAAATTAAAAAGAGAGATATTGCTCTATGTTTACTGTTCTTTATGTTCTATCAAGGTTTTCATGCATTTTTTAATGCATTGTTCTGTAATGCTTTATCTTGTATGAACACTTATTATAATTGCTAAAACTGTTGTTTTTGGTTAGGTGGTGGAGGCTGCCAAACGGCTACGTTTGAAAGAGCACACAGTGCTTGATGGATGTGGAAATGCTTTTAAATTAGCTGCACCTGTTGAATGCAAGGGCATTATTGGTAGTGATGACAGGTGAAACAGTTTTCTTGTTATCTTAAAAATTGTCTACATCTTTGTGAGGTGGCTTTCTGCCCACTCATTAGTGCCTGCACCTTTAGGAGTTTTGCTTGAAAGTTTATAATAGCCACAATTTAAATCCCTTTTCTGATTCAGGCATTATCTCCTTGACTTGATGAGGGTCACTCCTCGTGATGCAAACTACACGGGACCTGGGTCCAGATTTTGTATATTGAGACCAGAACTAATCACGGCTTTCTGTCAGGTTAGTAATGACACTAATTTATTTATTTGTTTTGTTATATTGTTTTCTATTTTCCTAGTTGTTATTATTATTATTTCCTAGTACTCCACATTTCTAATTAAATTTTTTCTAACGAGGAAGGCTCAAATAGCAGAAAAATCTAAAAATAAATCTGATGGTGAAGGAAATGATCCAAATATTGCTGGTGACAACGAGGTGAGCTCTTTAGTGGTAATTTAACTTGTGTTATTGTTTGCCTAGTTTCTTCTTCTTCTTCCTCCTTAAGTCCTTTTATTCTGGAATGTGCATGCTTAATTTTATATGGTTAAATATGTCTCCATATTATTTAATGTTTTCTTTGCTTTTAAAAGTTTACCTTTAATAAATTAAATTGCATGCTTATATTTTGTTTCATACCCTATTATTTCTCCATATTAAATATGCCTGTTCCTCATTTTGATCTTATATTATTAGTATTACTACAATATAATTGTTTTTCTAGTTGTTGCCTGTCATGTGAGTTTATGAAGAATAGCTCTGTCAATGATAGAAGAATAATAATTCTTTTTATTTGAAGGACCAAATTGTGAAAGTGGTCCCACTGCAGGGACTTCCAGTACATTTAATCCTTCATGTTTTATGCATTATGGTTTTGGATTTTATTTTATTTTATTTGGATAATATAGATGCAAAGGCCAATGGAATTCTGTCAATGGATGAAATGTTCATGATAGCTGCGCAAATATATTATGAAAATAATTTGTCGGCCTTCTAATTGTTTTGTTTATTTGGCACTTTATTTGCACTTACAGGATGAGACAAAAGAAGAGAAGACTGAGGATGTTCAAGAACAGCCTTCTGCGACAGCAGAAACCTCTGAATCACATGAGGAAATCCTTTTCAACCCTAATGTTTTCACCGAGTTTAAGTTGGCTGGAGACCAAGAAGTTAGTTCTGGATCTCATTATATCCATTATTTACTTTTATGTCCATTTGCTGTTGAATTTGTATTATTATTATTCATTTAATGTTGTATTACCAGGAGATAACAGCAGATGAAGAAAATGTGAGGAAAGTTAGTTTGTATCTTACAGATGTTGTACTTCCAAAATTTGTACAAGATCTTTGCACACTTGAAGTATCACCTATGGATGGCCAGACACTCACTGAGGCTCTCCATGCTCATGGAATTAATGTTCGCTACATTGGAAAAGTATGCATTTATTCCACTTCTTTTGATATGAAATGGGAACTCTCTTAATGGGTGATATAATGTTGCTTTGATTTAACCCATATACCAGGTGGCTGATGGGACTAAACACTTGACGCACTTACGGGATATCTTTTTGAATGAGATTGTGGTTAGGTCTGCCAAACACATCCTCAAGGTGACAAGTGATTTTATTTTTCAGTTTATTTTGTTTAATCAATTGAAAACTCTCAGTTAAAGCAAGTTTTTATTTTTGCATTTGTTCTTGCAATGCAGGATGTTTTAAGAGAAACAGAGGATCATGATCTTGGGCCAGCAATCTCACATTTCTTTAATTGCTTTTTTGGAAATTGCCAAGCTGTTGGGACAAAAGTAACTGCCAATAGTACACCACCAAGAACATGGAAAAAAGTATGTCCAATTGGCTAATACATTATTTATTCGTATTTACTCGTCTGTCATTTAATTCTCAACTCGTCAATTAAATAAAAAGTTCATTAGTTTCCAAATGTGGTGTTTTAGTTTTAGATGCTTTGTGGTTGTAAACTTCTATTATCTAATTCCCTGGCTTTCTAAGAAACCATTTGGTCAAGTTTTATCATAATCAATTCAACAAAATATGGTGTTTTAGTTTTGGATGCTTTGTGGTTTTAAGGACCGAGTAACCATCAACAAAGTTCTGTGGCTTATATTTGATTATCTGCAGGACCAGGGAGGTCATCAATCATCAGGAAAGCATTCTAGGGGCCAAGCAAGGTGGAAAGGTGGAGCTCCTGGAAAGAAAAATCAGTCCTCGTATTTGATTGTTAGTTCAGAAAGTCTATGGTCGGAGATTCAAGAGTTTGCAAAGATCAAATATCAGGTATACATTATCAATTTTTCTTAGATGCTTTACAAGGTATTTTTTGGAGGCCAACTTAACTTTTTTATTCAAGGTTTCGTATCGAGAAGATTGTGTTCTGGGATTTTGTGTGAGCTTGCGTCTTTGCTTGTTCAAATAATACCATTTATGCTGTTGCACCATCTTCTTTCCTTTGTTATTATTATAATTAATCCCTGAATATCTTGAAGTCTATTATATATCCTTTTGGGTATGTAATTATATTACTGTATTATTATTATTACTTTTTTGTTCTCTTTACATAGTTGTATTGGTGCTTTGAATCAGCATGTGTTTGACCTTTTTTTCATTTCTATAGTTTGAGTTGCCTGAGGATGCTAGGACGCTTGTAAAGAAAGTTTGTGTTATCCGCAATCTTTGTCAGAAGGTAAGTTTTTGTCAGCCAGTCTAATTTTGTACACCATAAGCACTTTGCTAAGTATCCTTTTCTTTTCACTCTTTGTTGCTTGTTCATGTTCATGCTCGAGGGTTTTTTGTTTTCTGTTCATCTGACTTGTTTTATGTTCTATCTGTATAGACTCATTGGTTCTTATCTAAACAGTAAAAGATTGTTTGATTTTAATTTTTTCTTTAAACTCTTCTAATTACCTGATGGGCCAAGTGTTGATACTGTTAAGGTTTGGCCCTAGAATTTCTAGACTGAATGTACAAAAATTAGTCTGACTTGGATTCACTTTTCAGACAGGAATTACAGTCGCAGCTCGCAAATATGACCTCAATTCTGCTACACCTTTCCAAACATTAGATATATTGAATCTCCAACCAGTGGTTAAGCACTCAGTTCCAGTATGTTCAGAGGCTAAGGAACTTGTTGAAGCAGGAAAGATCCACTTGGCTGAGGTTTGCACTTCGCTTTGATTATTTTTTAATCTAATGATAATCTTGATGAGATGTCTTGTTATTGTTTAGTGTAGTAATGCTGATATAGCTAACAACTATGTTCTCGTTTTTGTTCCAGGGAATGCTTAGTGAAGCTTACACATTATTTTCAGAGGCATTTTCGATTCTTCAGCAGGTTCTTATGGGCTTTTACTATTTTTTTTTTTCCTTCGGTTCTCTGATGCATTATATACTTTAGTTCTTTATTTATTTACTTCTTCCATTCTCCTTGGCTGATTTCAGGTTACTGGCCCAATGCATCGTGAGGCTGCCAATTGCTGTCGGTAGATGCCACAACTCAATTCACTGTCCAATTGTTTCTTATTCTAAATGTTCATTTAATATTTAATGGAGTATTCATTGTATTTCAGGTATCTTGCTATGGTTTTATATCATGCAGGAGACATGCCTGGAGCCATAAATCAACAACATAAAGAACTTATCATTAATGAACGTTGTCTGGGTTTGGACCACCCTGACGTGGCTCACAGGTATTGCCCTTTTTTTCCCCGCAGCTTAGTTGGTGTTTGGAACCTTTCTCCCCTTCCCGATCCAATATTTGGCTTACTTGATGTGTATCATATTGCAGTTATGGCAATATGGCTCTTTTCTACCATGGACTTAACCAATCAGAACTTGCACTAAGGCATATGTCCCGGGCATTGCTCCTGCTGAGCATGACATCTGGACCCGATCACCCTGATGTTACCTCAACTTTTATAAACGTTGCGATGATGTATCAGGATATTGGGAAGATGAACACTGCCCTTCGCTATCTGCAAGAAGCCTTGAAAAAGAACGAGAGGCTTCTAGGCGAGGAACATATCCAAACTGCTGTGTGCTATCATGCTCTCGCCATTGCCTTCAATTGCATGGGCGCTTACAAGCTTTCTCACCAGGTATATACATAAAGCTTTTGTCTGGTAGAGGTGAAAACATAGAGAAAGGAAAGGAATGGAGATAAAATTGGATGGAAAATGATAGGATGTGTTGTCTGGTTGGGGAAAAAGCCAAATGGAATAGAAAATACAAGGGAAAAATATGCACATGGGTCCCACCATTTTTCTTCTCCTGTGTTGATAAATGAGTGGTTTTTGTGTTTTGTTTGACAGCATGAGAAGAGAACATATGATATACTTGTCAAACAACTTGGTGAGGAGGATCCGAGGACCCTTGACTCTGCAAACTGGATAAAGACATTTAAGATGCGTGAGCTACAGGTATAAAATTTTCATTAATTTTTGTTCATTTTTCTGAAGTTCTATCTGAATCTCGGTTTGATGGTTTTATCTTTCTAGGTGAATGCACAAAAACAAAAGGGCCAAGCTTTGAATGCTGCTTCTGCTCAGAAGGCTATGGAAATGTTGAAGGTATTATCTACGCTCCTCCTTTAAATTCCATATATAAGTCTTCCTCTTCCTTTATGTTTGCTATTATTCTTATTTTTCATTTTTTATTTTTATAATTGACATTATTTTATCAGGAACATCCGGAGTTGCTACAAGCATTCCAAGCAAATGCTGTGGCTGGGGGGTCGGGAAGTTCAAGTACTTCTGCCAACAAATCTCTCAATGCTGCCATAATTGGCCAGACTCTTCCCCGAGGGAGGGGAGTTGACGAAAGGGCTGCACGTGCAGCTGCCGAAGTGAGAAAGAAAGCTGCTGCTAGGGGTCTCTTAATCCGCCCACACGGTGTTCCGGTTCAAGCCATGCCTTCTCTGACCACTCCTCTGACTCAGCTGCTCAATATCATAAATTCTGGTTCGACACCTGAAGTTGCAGCAGACAACGGTGAAGCAAAAGCAGCAGAGGATATCGATCCCAATGGCAGCCATCTATCCAATGGCTCGGTACACAACAAAGTGGACTTGCCACCATCTGCTGAAGAGACTAAGCCTCCCGTTGGATTAGGAAAAGGCTTGGGATCGTTGCAAACCAAGAAGAAAAAATCCAAACGGTAGGTTGCAGCTTGATTCTTTTCCCTTTTTTTTTTTTTTTTGAAAAAAATAATGGGAAAAAACTAGTTGGTAACCCCTTTTTTTTTTTTTTTTTTTTTTTTTTTTTTTTTTTTAATTTTTTTTTTTTTTCCCCATTGGCCCGAGGAGAGGGTTATCGAGAAGACTTGAGGAAAAAGAGTATTAAATCTCTATTGGACCCATAAAAGTTTCTCAGTTTTGGTGTTTTCCATTGTGATTTAGGTTGTTAGATAGGCCGAACATTTATGTGGCAGGAATTTAATTTTTGGGCGTTTTATGAATACATCATAATATATGTTAAATGGGTACCCAAACCCAGCCTCGTAATAGAATAAGCGAAATGCTGTAAAAGTGTATTTGATCATGCTAAAATATTTAACAATAATCATAAAAGTTTTTTTTTTTGTTGTTGTCTTGATAGATTGGTTTGATATTGTTCTGTTTCTTGAAAAACAAATTTAATATTTAGTTTCTCAAAAGTGTAGGAAGCTATTTTTATAGTAAGGATTCATCCCCATCTGTTTAAAGTGCAGAACAGTAGAACCATTGTACGAGAATTTCTCAACTCAAAATTTGGCATGAGAATTTCTTAGATGGCTTGGCCTTCGGCATCGCTTATGTTGTGTTGTAGCTATATTAGAGCATAAATTTCAACATTTTTGTCGAAACTTTTTCTCCAATAGTTTGTTAAAAATAAGTACAAACTTTAGTATTTAGTACATATGACCTTTAAATATACAATCCTGCCATTGTTTTATGTTTTATTAACTCAAAATGATGGCTTTAATTTTAGTCAAGTTATTTTTATTTGTTTTTAAAATATATGTTTATTTATAAATTGTCAAAATTAGCTATATTTAGTCCTTCAACTCTTTTCGATATAGATACGATGAAAGAAATACAATTGGAGGAATGGTTAAAATGGTGTAAATATATTTTTGTAGCTTAATAAAGCATTAATTGTTTATAGGAAGGAAAAAATGTATTTGAGTAAACAAGTACACAGAATTTTTTAAGCATATTCAATTTAGCATTTTTATACCTTTTGCGCTAAATATAACATTATCCATTTTGCATCGGAGAAGCTCTCATGTAACCTACGGACTCTTTTAGGTGTGTGGCAAGATCTCAAAAAATAGAAAAATTGTTCGCTAGGTTGTGGTTTTTATAAATAGCTGCCACTAAAAAAGAGGAGTATACGTGGAGGTTTTTAAATGAACAGCCACCTAAAGTTGTATTATCTTTACCTCAGTAGCCCGTGACTAGACCTTTCAAGCAAACGCTAAAAAAAACCCCTAAAACCCATTTATGGTACCCCTCAAGCAAAATCCGCTCATTTCCCTTCATTTTGTGACGTTTTGACCAAAATTGATTATTGAAACTTAAGAGCAAGGATTGAAACAATTTTGGTAATTTTTCTTGGATTTTAAAGTTTTTTACTTTTATTTTTTTAGATTTTTATGTTTTTGGTATTTATGTAATTTTGGGTTGAATTTGCAAAATAATTATGTGTTTTGGCTAATTAAAAGTTGAGAATTACATTTTAGACGGTTTGAAACAATTCCTACGGATTAATTGGTGAGTTTTCAGATTTTGGATGATTTATTTTATTTTATTTATTTTATCGCCAAATTTAGGGTTTTACATGTAATTACTATGTTATTTATATTCTTTAATTACTAATTTGTGCAAATATGGATTGAAGTTAGTTAAATTTTATTTTATCGTAATTACATTGGATAGTTTTGAATTATATTGTTAATTTAGATTTGTTTTAAAAAATTGAGATAAGTAGTATAGTTGAATTTGATTCTAATTGAATAACATAGAGGCCGTTTGGAACAGTTTCCGGTTTCCGATCTTTAAATTCTGGTTTTTAAAAATTGAGAAACTGGTTTCGGTTTTTGCAAAAACCTGTTTGTTGCCGTTTTCAGTTTCCGATATTAAAACTGAAAAACTGTTTGGTTGGAAAAGCAGTTTCCGGTATTAAAACTGAAAACCTGTTTGTTTGTAGTTTT
>WUAT03000005.1:1054254-1069484 GCA_010015005.3 Ulmus americana
TAATAGAAAAAAGTAATATTTTATTAAAAATGTGGTGGAAAGAGATAATATTTTATTAAAAAGGTGGTGGAGAGAGGTAATATTTTATTAAAAAATTGATGGAGAGATGTAATATTTTATTAAAAAGGTAATGGAGAGATATAATATTTTATTAAAAAGTAGTAAGGTGGTAGAGAAACGTAATATTTTATTCAAAAGGTGATTGAAAAAAATAATATTTTATTAAAAAGATGATGGAGATATGTAATAATTTATTAAAAAGGTAGTGGATAAATGTAATATTTTATTAAAAAATAGTAAGGTGGTGGAAATATGTAATATTTTATTAAAAAAGTGGTGGAGAAAGGTAATATTTTGAGAGTTTTTAGAATAGTGTGAGAAAATAATATCTAGTATTATAAATAGCCAACCAAACATCAAGGGGTATTAAAAATAACAATACCCTATTTTAAGTTCTCAACCAAACATGCACTAAGCTGTTTGAAAATGAATTATAAAAAAAATAAAAATATGTCCGAAACTTAATGCAAATAAATAAAAAAGAGTGAAGTCTTCACTCGACAACACCTTTAACATTCCCTTCTAGCTCGGCACCCTTAGCAACATCATCCTCAGTCGACTCGGCTCCCTTACTTCCCTCATCTGGCTCAACAACAATACCCTCATTCGATGGCTCGATTTCGGTGGCGTTGGTCGGCTCCTCTTCTTCCTCTTCCTCCAACTCGGAGTAAAGAGTCTTTATTTTCTCCCAGGCAAAATAATCAAATAAGAAGATGGCAACATAAAGTTTACCTCGAAGGCAAGTTAGGCACCTCGTTCGAAAATACCACTTTCACAAAGCTCAGTGAAATGAGCTGCATCGTCCTTGAACATAAGTTAGGGTACAGTTGGCAAGAGTGAACAAGGGTTCAAGAAGATAGAAGGCCTGGAGGGAAAGAGGACTGCCAACTTCTCTGAGGCTTAGTCCGAGCCAACGATCTTCTTGAGCTTGTGAGACACCTTTGTTTACCCCGAACCAGCCTGTACATGCTTACGTTTTCCGGCCTTCTCAAAAGAACTCGCCAAGGGGGAGGAAGTTGGCACCTTTGGCTTTTGTTTCCTTCCTTTATGGCCCTATCCTCCATATAACGCAGGGTTTCCTCAATGCGTACCATCTTCTCAGGTTGCTAGAGTAGAGTGTTTGCTAAAATTGTTAGGATTTGGACAATGGAGTTAGAAGTCTAAAGCCCTTTTGATACCAACAAATTAGATCGCGCCGAATGAAAATAAGCTCGGTTGAGAGGGTGCCTTGCTCTTGCCTAAGGATTAAAATATCACAATTAACGGAAATATCGTAAATATGAATTTATGGAAATATCGGTGGAAATATCGATATCGCACCCCTTGCAAAATGGATATTTCGCTGGATATATCAGGATATTTTCATCCATGCTCTTGCCAAAGTCTTGCTTGGTGCATATTATAAGGAGTGAGGAGATGCTTGTATGTTGGTGCCCTAAATCGATTTGGAGGATATTGAGTGTTCGCTTGTCTGACAAAGGGGAAAGTCCTACTTCATTCGGATCTGCAAAAAAACATAACATAAGTTTCAATACAACATCAATTTGAGTAATTCAAAGTAAATTTGTATTTATCCATTTTCTGCCAAGTGAACGGAATCTTCGGCTCCCCCTCTTTATTCTCCAAACAGACTGTAGAAATAAAGAAAAACCTAGCCTTCCATTGTTTGTCCCCCGTGGAAAACTCCTTGATTAAGTGCTCCCTACCCCTTCTCCGATATAAGGTATACCGACCTTTTTTCATTTCGTGTTCCTTCAGGTAATATGAAAATAGAAGGTCAGGAAGAGCAAACTCAATACCGGAAGAAGAGGTTAGAACAAGCAATGAAAGTAATATCCTCTAGATGTTCGGAAGGACTTGGTTCGGAATAATCTTAAAATGAGCAAAAAAATCCCCTAGTCAACTTGGGGAACGAAAATTGGAAGCTACGATGAAGGCAAACTCATAAAAGCAAATCCACCTAGGGGACTTGCAATCCATTTGCTCATTTGGGCGAGAGATTCTAAACTGGTACTGAGAGGGAATATTGAAAAGCATTTGTATGTGGACCAAAACCGAATATATCATCCTGGACTTGATGTCCGAGGGCAGCAGATAAGTAGGCTCAAACAACCAAGAAGAACTAGCCACTGGTTGCTCCTCAACTTCACGGTCTAGCCTCACTGCCTCCAGCAGCTCGAGCTCATCCTCCTCATCTTCTACTTTGATTGTTAAAATCGCCGAAGACTTAGGAGTATTCATCACCCTCGGGGTGAAATAACATTCATGTTGGACTCATCCACCAGTATATCCATCCAATCCTCTGGATGGAATCCGAGCAGATAAGAAATGAATGAACCACCATCGTCTATTTTCTACTATCTATATCGTATGACGAAACGAAGCAATCAACACAATAAAACTAGAAAACTCTAGATTCACAAGCAAGAAAGCACAAAAGGAAAATCAAATGCAATAAAGGTACAAGTTCATGCATATGTTTGTCTTTTTAAAGCAATTTTCGTCGAAATGAAATTTTAGACCTATTTTTCTTACCATTTCTAAAAGTTAGCTTATAAATTTTTCCTTTTCAAAATTGCCCAAAAATGGAATTATTTCACAAATTATACCGATCATTTTAGCACAACAAACTTTCTACAAAACACCTTTACTAAAACCTCAGAACTTGAGTTTCAAACAAAGATTGGGGATAAACTTTGATTCTACAGTTTTCTTGCTCAAGGTTTTACTAAAATGGAAGGAAAAAAAATGACTTTAGCAATATAGCATTTCCTTTAAAACCATATCATTGTCTTTGAGAAGCAAACTAAAAAGCTTCTAAGACATAGAAATATCAACCTCTTTGAACAAGAAGCCGACCAGACGTGGGTCACCGGAAGTTGCAGAGATGTCATTGGAATGGTGCTAAAAATCCCCTTAGATGACGAAAAGAGCTCTAAAATGCAAAAGTGAGTTTCGAAAATGAAGAATGGGTTTTAAACCATTTTCTTTTCTTTCCTTGCCATGTGTCAGTCATCTAAGATGACGGTCATGCTTCCTAAGAAAGGAAACGTCATTTCCATTCTCGCCCCATCTGATGGATGCCACGTGCCACGATTATTCCCGCCTTGGGAAAAGGAATTGTCACTCAAATTCCCGCTCAAATTTTAGATATCTTTACGGAATGCATGTCCACTTGGATAGTAGCAACATTACGAAAAGTTTGTCCCATTAGACAATCGAAACAAGCCATTTTTGAGCTCAAATCGGTACCAAAACTAAGGATGGTTTTGGGAGGGGGGGGGGTGGCGCTAACTGTTGAGGTCAAATTTACCACCTCGTATTGAGCGTTAAAAAAAGGACAAAGAGGCCCAATTACGAATCACTTTATTCCAAACAGAATATTGATTGACACGGATTGAATAACGTTCCGCACAGACTAAAAGCTTACCTTCAGCTGAGAGTACGTAATAGCTTGGCTCTCTATTATGAGCCCATCTAGCTGCTTCGCCTCGGATTAATTGACTCTTGGTCTGAGTGGTGCCTCAAAAAGCCAACGAGATTTCAAGAATCTCTTAATGGCTTTGACTAATTTATGAGTATCCGTTGAAGTAGACGTGTTCAAAGTGTTTGCTCAATTAAGCCACCACAACCTCTGAGTTGTTACAAAAAGAAGTGGGGCACGACAAGGGACTTCAACAGGAAGGCCCAAAACCCTATATATAAACCTCTAAGGTTCGCAAAAGTTCTCACACATGTTTTAAGAGCACACTTATTGAAAGCTCTCGAATATCCAATTCTTGCTTTCATACTTGCATTTAATGCTGTCACAAGTCCACTACATTTTACCTACGCTCTGTCATCACACCACCTAACTAACTCTGTTCTTCCATTACTTTCCACCCTATTTTGAATGGAATCCCTTCATAAAGGATATTTCAATATATAGATTGAAAATACAACGTTGCGGGTTACTGGTCCAAAGAGCTATATTGATCGCAATGCGTTTGGTATAACAACGCCACGTATTGGATAATTCGTCCTGGACCCGACTATTTTTGTATAGATTTATTCATCAATGGACGATTTTTCTTTCCTCTAAACTTATCTATTTATTTTTGTTTAACTGTTTACTAACTTGAGCGCCGGAGTAATTTTGACTAGTGTCAAGGTTATCCCGCTCATCTCTTCATTTTGATTTTCAAGTTGTCGATGTTCTAAAATTCTAATTGTAGAAATAAGCCTCTACAAATACCCTATTAAAATTTATTTCATATTTTTTTTATTTAAAACATATACTAAATTAATTAAACAAATAAAAAAACACATCCATAACTCTCTCTCTCTCTCTTTTTTTGTTTGACAAACAACACATCAATAACTTTATTCTAGTAAATCCGTTCAAAAAAATTAAATATTTTTATTTTTTAAAAATATTTTTTAATGAAAGGCATTTTTACAAATTTTGGTTTCCCAGAAACCCTTCTTTTAGGGTACTTTTTGGAATTATAAAAACATAAGGGTACTATTTTTTGGAGTAAACAAAGCTAGAGGATACCAAAATAAATAAATAAATAAATAAATAAAAAGCCCCTTGTTTTAAAGCGCGAGTCAAGAAACGATATGTAGTTTTTCTGGGCCTTTCGTTATCAAGAAGAAAGAAGAAAACGACATATATTCTTCTCCGTATTGGAGAGGCTTGCAAACGTTCGAGTCGGTGTCGTTTTGGGTTCCATTTTCGTCTCAAACTCGGCCCCAACCCCTCTGTCTCTCTTTCTATTCACTGAATGCTTCACATTCTCGGCATTTCTCCTGTAAAGTTACCGGCGTAGCCTCCGATCAGGTAAGCTCTCTCTCTCTCTCTCTCTCTCTCTCTCTCTCTCTCTATATATATATATATATGTATGAGTTTCGTTGTGGTAAGATATGTGCGACGGATGTAATTCCTTCCTGTTGAAGGGTTTCTTCTCTCTCATTAGAATCCATTTTTTCAATAACTAGCGAAATTTATGATATTATTACTTGATTCGCACTCAATTTCGGTTGGAAATTAATATACTTTATGCTAGGTCATGAAAAAATCTCTTCTATAATGTTGAATTTATGAATATGATATTCAAATGATCTAAACATCGATTTTGTGGGTTCATGGGTTGGTTTTTGAAGCCCTAATTTGAATGAGTGGGTTTCTTTGATCACTTTCCAATCGTTGTTTGGTCGATTTCGTTTGTTGCCGATGTTGTCTATCTTCTAAAATGGGATTGTGATTTGGGGAGTTTATAAATAGATTATGTTCATGTAGTAGCGGGCTTAGTGGTTGTTGTTTACGATTTCCAGCAGCAATTGTGCCATTTATCCTCTTCATTGACCACCGAACGAGTCTGGCTTGATGTTCATGGAAACGTGCTTTTTGGTTTTAGTTTCTATCTAAAATGGGCTGATGTATATAGTATAAGTGGTTAAAGGAGCGATTTTGTGAAACATTTACAATTGTTTGTTACTTTGTATGAGTATGACTCATGCTTGAAACCCATCTACACATAATTGGGAGTTAGGCTGGATTTAGAGTACCAAAAAATCATGTAAAAAAGTAGTTTTTTTTAAAGTTCTTACAAGGTATCATTGAATTCATTGTCATTGTATATGATTAAAGTTGACTGAACTATTTAAGATTTTAATTACAAGAAAGTTGCTTAATTGTTCTAGAAATAATGCCACAGTTGTCAGTTTTTAAACTTGGAAGGGTTTTAAAATGCTCATATGTTAAATTACACTTTGCTTTCCGTCTCTTTACTTATAAGCTTAGCTTGTTAATTTCTTCTCATTTAGGTTTCTATTGTTAAGCAAAAAAGAGCAAGATGGATCACCATGAGGATGAAGGGCGTGCTGGTGGTGAACATCATGGAAAGCAAGATGCTGAGGTAATATTGGTGTGTCAATCGAGTTGTGACTTGATATTTTAGTTACTTGGTTCACTGTTTAGTTCATTATGGAACACTAATCTTTTTTATATAAAAAATTAATGTGCCTCCAAATTGGAGGAAACGTTGTTAAAAGAAGAAACAAATTTGGGAACACTTAGTTGGATGGAGTTTCCGGACAGATCGCAATGGTAGTTGAAACAATAAGTTTTAGCTTAAGAAGAAAATAAATGAAAAGGAAACAGAAATAGCCTATTTAAATATGGTGTGCTAAAACAGATTGCTTTGTCTTTTGGAAATTCTTATTTGCTAGATAAATTTCATAATTTAGTTACTCGAATTTCAGTTCTATTTGCTCACTGCCTCATTTAATGATACTTATTTTATTATAGAAGTGAATTATGAGGAAGTTACTGCATTTTTTCCTGTAGGAAGCTGTTGCTCGACTTGAGGAGATTAAGAAATCAATTGAAGCAAAGATGGCTCTTCGACAGAGCAATTTGAATCCTGAAAGGCCTGGTTAGTAAATACTGACAAAATGCTAGAGTTATATTGTGAGAATCAAGATTGAATGGTAATTATAGTTTATAAACAGTGGAAATCTAAGAGGTTGCCGTTACCGTTCATCATAATTTTCTTATTTTTCTGTTTTGATCCAAATTTTCCCTGTGTTACAAATATTACATTCAAAATCACATGAATTTATGTTTAGTTTGTTGGACATATAATACATCCCTGTGATAACTGTAAGGACCCTTATGCAGTCTACTCTTATTCCAGACTCAGGATTCCTTAGGACATTGGATTCTAGCATTAAGCGTAATACAGCAGTTATTAAAAAACTGAAGCAGATAAATGAAGAACAGCGAGAAGGACTGCTCGATGACTTGAGAAGTGTCAATCTTAGCAAGTTTGTTAGCGAAGCTGTTACCTCCATTTGTGATGCCAAGCTTAGGTCTTCAGATATACAAGCAGCAGTTCAGGTATTCCTTTGTAGTATTTAACTGTATTTCTTGAGTTAGCACCTTCTATACATGTCTCTGTATTTTTCTGCTATTATACTCTATATCTGACATTTTGCCATGATTTAAAGATCTGCTCTTTGCTTCATCAAAGATACAGAGACTTCTCGCCGACCCTAACTCAAGGGCTTTTGAAAGTCTTCTTTCCTGGAAAGTCTGGAGATGACCCAGATACAGATAGGAACCTGAAGGCCATGAAAAAGCGCAGTACTCTGAAACTTCTTTTGGAACTTTATTTTGTTGGAGTTATAGAAGACAGTAGTATTTTTGTAAACATCATCAAAGATCTTACCAGCATTGAACACTTAAAGGATCGGGATACTACTCAGACAAATTTGACTCTCCTTGCTAGTTTCGCTCGACAGGGAAGAATATTTCTTGGACTTCCACTAACTGGGCAAGAAATGTATGAAGAGGTCGTTACTTTGTTCTCCCCCTTTGTTGCTTTATTTCCTCTGTATGTCTAATGGTTTACTGTGTACATTTTGTTATGTGTTTTGTTTTGTTTTTTTTTTTTAATGGTTTTTTTAAATAAGCAGTTCCATATGACTATCTTTTTCTCAAGTCAAGTTTGACTAGCAGCTAAGCTCTTGTTGCATTTAAAGATTTTCTTTGCTTTTAGGTCCGTTAGTGTTTTGTTTTTTACTGTTTGTGCTGATGCTTTGCTACAGTTTTTCAAGGGTCTTAATATCGCAACAGATCAAAAGAAAATTTTCAGGAAGGCTTTTCACGCATATTATGAAGCTGCTGCAGAACTTCTTCAGTCTGAGCATACTGTAAGAAGTTCCTGTCATTCTGCATTTATTACATTCATAGAAGACCTAAATTTTCCTTTTTTATATTTTTATTTTGGGTAATAATGCTTAATCAAATTTTAATGTGTTCTTATATGTTATCTATTAGTCACTTCGCCAATTGGAGCATGAAAATGCAAAAATCCTCAATGCAAAGGGAGAGTTAAGTGATGAAAATGTTGCATCATATGAAAAGCTGCGAAAATCTTACGATCAGTTGTACCGCAACGTTTCAGCGTAAGTTACTTTATTTTTTCATTGCTGTTACTGTATTATTGTGCTGGTGATTACTTATGAGATAATGGAGTTAGTCATTTGAGGTTCAAATTGTGGTACGAGCCACCAATGCAAATAACCTAACTATTATGGTTGTGGTTGCTGCCTGCTGGCATTACTAGTGCTCTATAACAGTCATGAAAGTTTTTTGAATTTTGCACAACCCTCAGTAAAGGGAACAATTTGAGTATTTTTACACCGTTTTTCTTCTTAGCATTTACTGATTGAATTAATTTAAGACATGTTTGGTAATAGTGTTTAGATTAATATGATTTTTAAATCTGGTTTTGAATTTTTTATTGTTATATTTTCATTATGCAATTGTGGACAATATGTGGAAGCATGGAGTGAAAGCAAAAATATTAGGAAGCTCGACTAGCAGCAAGTTGCTATCATAGTGAATGCTATAGTATATTATGGCCCTTACAGGACTGTTAAAGCTGCAAATTTTAATGACATACAAGCCATGGCTAGAATTTATGGTGGTATTAGTAATTATTATTAGTATAACATATGCTGTACATCATTCCTTCCTTTTGGTGGGACTGAAACCAGATCTCCCTCGATGTTTTGCCTGGATAATATGTTTCACATATTATTTTTCCACTATTACCTTCATTGTTTATTTATGTATTTTTATATTTTGCATTTTACAGCTTAGCAGAAGCGCTTGATATGCAACCTCCAGTAATGCCAGAGGATGTTCACACAACTAGGCTTACTAGTGGAGATGATGCTTCATCTTCTGCAGCTGGGAAGGAATCTTCTGTCCTTGAAGCCATATGGGATGATGAAGATACCAGGGCCTTCTATGAATGCTTACCAGATCTCAGGTTTGTTTTTGCCAGATGAATTTGTCTTTTAAGATGTTTTGAAGCCAGTAAAAGCTGTGTGGCCATCATTACTGATTAAAATGTCCTTTTGATCTTGTTTATGAAACAAAGGGTTTTGAAATGTCACTGACATGTATATTTTCTTGTCAGAGCATTTGTTCCAGCAGTATTATTGGGGGAAGCAGAACCCAAATCAAATGAGCAATCTGGAAAGACACAAGAGCAACCATCTGTAAGAAAATATATTTTAGTTGCTGGTATTTAATTGCTTTTGACATATTAAATTACTTATTTATTTATTTATTTATTTTTTCTATCTACTCCTATAAGACTGATGGAGTAATTATTTTCTTTCTTTTTTTTCAAGGAACCAGCACTTGAATCAGAGCAAGATGAACAAGTGACACCCGACACTGGAGAGGAGGTTTCTAGAGACTCTGGTGCTTCGCAGGATGCAAAAAGCTCAGAAAAAGGGAAGGAGAAGGAAGAAAAAGATAAAGACAAGAGTAAAGATCCTGAAAAAGAGAAAGTGAAAGAAAAAGAAGTTGATAGAAAAGGAGAGAATGAAAAGGAGAAACTTAAAAGTCTTGAAGGAACCAATTTAGATGCTTTATTGCAGAGGCTCCCGGGTTGTGTGAGCCGTGATCTTATCGACCAATTGACTGTAATTTGTGCCATAATTTTTTCTGCTCTCTTTTCTTTATAAGTATTATTATGATGTTTTCGCATTGATATCCTTGACGTGTCTTGAAGATCTAACCCTTCATTGCAATATATATTCAGGTAGAATTTTGTTACTTGAACTCAAAAGCAAACAGGAAAAAGCTTGTGAGGGCATTGTTTAACGTCCCTAGGACATCATTGGAACTACTGCCATATTACTCCCGCATGGTTGCCACACTTTCAACTTGTATGAAGGATGTATCTTCTATGCTCCTACTAATGTTGGAAGAGGAGTTTAACTTTCTAATAAATAAAAAGGTCTGTTTTGTGTAAAATATATTTCCATTTCCAAGTTGAATTCAGTACCTGTCTATTTAGTTTATTTTTCGGGAAGGGGGACAGGGTTGATTTGACAAATATTCATGATTTTTAATTTAATTATATCTTGATACAGGATCAAATGAACATTGAGACAAAGATTAGGAATATTAGGTTTATTGGAGAACTATGCAAGTTCAAAATTGCTCCTGCTGGCCTTGTCTTCAGTTGTTTGAAGGTAATTTTTAAGTTAATTGATGTATGTTTTTCTTGTAGATTATGGTCTATTTCTCCCCCTTAATATTGTAAGCCTCTTCTTGGTTTTTTTTTTTTTTTTGAGTTGCTGAAACTTTTAAGGTTTTTTTACACGGTTTGCATTTACCTTTTGGTCTCAAGATAGAGAGCATGAAAAGATCTAAATTGCAGTCTTCTTTCTTTGTTCGCTGTTCTTTTAGTAGATTTCCATGTTTCATTGCCTTTGGTTTACTGGAATGTGATTGTAGTCGATCCTGTTCATTGATATCTGTTAGTGCTGTTCTATTAATTTGATATAAAAATGATTCTCTATTCCTTCACCAGGCTTGTTTAGATGATTTCACGCATCACAACATTGACGTTGCTTGCAATCTTCTTGAGACTTGTGGCCGTTTTCTGTATCGATCACCTGAAACTACTGTTCGGATGGCTAACATGTTAGAGATATTGATGCGTTTGAAAAATGTTAAAAATTTGGATCCTCGGCATAGCACACTTGTAGAAAATGCTTACTACCTCTGCAAACCACCTGAAAGATCTGCCCGAGTAGCTAAAGTCCGTCCTCCATTGCATCAGGTATCAATACTTTCTCACTTTTAAAGCTTTATTCCAGAATTTCTGCGTTCAAAGATTAACATCTAATTCCACCAACCTTTTGTCTTTTTGCAGTATATAAGAAAACTGCTATTTTCAGATCTCGATAAGTCTACTATTGAACAAGTGCTGAGGCAACTTCGTAAATTACCATGGAGTGAATGTGAGCAGTATCTTTTAAAATGCTTTATGAAGGTTCATAAAGGGAAATATGGTCAGATTCACTTGCTTGCGTCTCTCACTGCTGGTTTAAGCCGCTACCATGATGAATTTGCTGTAGCTGTTGTTGATGAGGTGACTTCTCTATCTTTGTTAAGTTGGTATTTTAGTTTTCATGATGAACATTTTCTTAGTTTTGAGGACTGGTAAAGTATAGTTTGGTCGGTTTGACTTTATTGCTTTTCTGAGTGCTATCATGTTGGATCTTCTATAGCCGTTTGTCTACAAGGTGGGTTACTGTGTTTGTTGAATTGACTAGTGATAGAATCCTGGCTGGAAAATAGTGAAAACAGGGAAGAAACAACACCAGAACGCCATTACAGAGCAGATATTGAGAGGAAGATGGCTACTTCTTATTAATTGCAACTGGAAATACTAACAGGAATTGGAATGATACAGGAACGGGAAGGAAAAGATAACTCTGGGTTTCGAGGACCCAGTACCTCACGAGAATCAGTCTATAAACTCACAATGACAATCCATATTTCTCTTCTCCCGCATTCCTATTAATACCCTTATTCCTGACTAACTCCGCTCCATTCGTAACTAACAGAACCTTCTCACAGCTTCCACACTCAAACCACTAGCTTCACACTATTTAAATATTTACCCCATCTCCAGTATTTGGAGATCTATCAACAACGTCATAAGCGGTCAAGAGAAAAACAAATACACTGGAACATTTTTCTTATCTTGTTATAAAGTTTGAAAAATATATTAAAACTATCAGTGTCCATGTCTTCACATAATTCTATATTTTGAAAATGGTTTTGGTTAAATTTCTGACAGAATGTTTCTACTTACAGGTTTTGGAAGAGATTCGACTTGGGTTAGAGTTAAATGACTATGGGATGCAGCAGAAACGCCTTGCCCATATGCGATTCTTAGGAGAGCTATACAATTATGAGCACATAGATTCATCTGTTATTTTTGAGACATTATATTTAATTCTTGTCTTTGGCCATGGCTCATCAGAGGTATGAAATCTCTTTTTGTTTATGAACATTTGTCATCTATTGGGTTTTCTTTTTGACATTTTCTGTGTGCTGCTTAGGCTCCATGGGCAAGACATACTCTCTAGGTTTGAAACCATTGTTTAATTTTTCTCCATATGATGTTGCGTTTGTTCTCTGAATCATCCTAACTTATTTAGAATATGGATAAGAATACAGCTAAAAGTTTAAGATGATGATCATAGTTTGGGTAAAACGTGCAGAAGAAATTGTCTTTAACTGTTTCAAAAAAGTGTTCTGTTGTTGTAATGTGAACATCATCATGTGTGCGTTGGGCGGTTTAATTTATCATATTACAATTAATTGCATGTTTAAATTTCAATTTTTCCTTTCTCGACTATTTCCATGTTTAAATTTTATAAAATATTTAATTACTATCTTTAGACATATTTGAATCTTTTTAAATGGTAATCCAATATGATTTTCCCTTGCAACAGCAAAATTTACTGGATCCACCAGAGGATTGTTTCCGCATACGGATGGTTATTACTCTTCTTGAAACCTGCGGGCATTACTTTGACAGAGGCTCTTCTAAAAGGAAACTTGATCGATTTTTGGTACACTTCCAGAGATATATTCTTAGCAAAGGTGCTCTACCACTAGATATTGAGTTTGACTTACAGGTCAGTGATACAATTCTTGTCTTATTGCTTTTTATACATCCTGAATTGGAGTAGGATTACTATTTATATTTAATAATTTAATTAACCACCTTGCTAAAGTGTGGGTTAAAAATGATGAAGTACTGGGTTTGAGACAAATTCCATTGCTTTTATTTTGCAACATTTATGAAATATTATGTTGAAAAAATTACAGCAGCTTGTTTTTCCTTTTTACAACATACTATGATGTGACTTGTACTTGCACATGCTATTTAAGGGAATCAATCTCGTCTTCAATGCACTTATGCATTAAAACTTTCTTTCTCAGGACTTATTTGCGGATTTACGCTCCAATATGACGCGATACTCGTCCATTGAAGAAGTTAATGCAGCTCTGGTGGAACTTGAAGAGCATGAACTTGCTTTCCCAACTGACAAGGCAAATAATGAGAAGCATTCTGAAACTGAAAAGCCTTCAAGCAGGAGCACCTCCAAAACTATATCAGGAAATGGACAGAGTGTTGTGAATGGTAGAGAGGAAAATGTTAGAGGAAACGGTGACCTTGGAGACAGTGACAGTGATTCAGGTAGTGGCACCATTGATCCAGAGGGACAGGATGAAGAAGAATTTGGTGAAGGGAACCACGATGATGAAGGTGATAGTGAAGAAGAAGATGATGATGATGATGGAGGTGGACCTGCTTCAGATGATGACGATGAAGTCCATGTCAGACAGAAGTTTATGCAAGTTGACCCTCAAGAAGAAGCAGAATTTGACCAAGAACTCAAGGCTTTTTTGCAGGTAAAGTTTTTGGATTCTTAATACTTGGCAACTCTTAATGTGTTATGCTGTCCCTTTTCTTTTCTTAGTTTTAATGTAAATAAATGAAAACATGAAGAATGAGTAGTTTGGTGAAAGAAAATTTTTGGTTGGGATTGATACTGGCAGATGTTCCTTCGCAAACTTTGATGCTAAATGGTAGAGAGGTGACGGTTAACATTGTAAAATTCTGAATGCAGGAGAGCATGGAGCAGCGGAGGCTAGAATTGCGGGGCCGACCAACATTAAATATGATGATACCGATAAATGTGTTTGAGGGGACCACCAAGGATCACCATGGACGTGGAGTTGGAGGGGAAAGTGGTGATGAGGTGTTGGATGAGGAGGCTGGGGGGAGCAAGGAGATCCAGGTAAAAGTTCTTATGAAGCGTGGGAACAAGCAACAAACTAAGCAGATGTTCATCCCCCGGAATTCCTCTCTTATTCAGAGCACAAAACAGAAGGAAGCAGCTGAACTTGAAGAGAAGCAAGACATCAAAAGGCTGGTCTTGGAATATAATGATAGAGAAGAGGAGGAACTTAATGGAATTGGGACCCAAACGTTGAACCATACGCAGAGTGGGAACAACAGAATTTACTCTCGCGGCAACACATGGGAAGGATCCGGTGGGAGGACTGGTGGGACACGTCACCGGCATCATACTTACTCTGGCAGTGGAGCTTATTACAGCAGAAGAAGGTGAAGGTAGTTTTGATGGCGAGAAGACAGAAAGCTGAGATTGCTTACCATTGCAAATACACTCGAGTTTCTAAGAGATTCACCCATAACATGATCAGATCAACTATAGCTTCATCGGATGTTCCTATCCTATCTGATGGTGAAGCAGTGCCCTTTTTCTCACTGTTTCCTTCGACATTCCGGGCCTCTGGCAAGGTTAAAGTTTTTCTCTCTTGTCAGAAGGAAGTAGTGTTACTCTAATCGTACTGGTAAAAAACAGCGAAACAAAATTAGAACGTGTGATTTTCGGAGTAATATGATCTGCAGATATGTCTTGTGGGATTCTGCTGTAATTAGATATTTGACTCACTGCATGTACATAAGTCGACATGAAGAAGATGATTTGACCAACAATCTGCTTTGGGTTTGCTTGTACGAAGAAAAGGAAACAGAGAATGTTTCGGGATATAACTATGTAATTTGCTTAACTGTGCCTGCAGACCAATTCTTGTGTGGTACTTAAAATCTTGTATAAACTGTTTGGTTGTTTGACAGGTTTTTATGGGTTTCTTTGGGCAAGTATTTGAGAAATGAAGTGATGAAAAAACACTATTTTACGAGTCTCTGACACTAATTCTAAGCTTGACCGATGGTTTTTGTTCACTTTTCAAGCATATAATATTTGTAATTCAGAGCAATGAAATGGTAGTAGGATATTGCTGTTAGATTTATATTCCGTTTGGGACATTATTCATTTTTATCTTTTTATATTCTATTCTCTAAAAAATTATTAAATATTTATTTTTCTCTATATTCTAACAATTATTATATTCTAATCCATTCAATATTTTCACTACTTTTTACATCATCAAACATATTTTATTATTTTAGACATTAATTTTTTCCGCCATTTATATCATCCAACATATTTTATTATTTCACACATAAATTCTTACTATCTTTTACATATAATATTATTTTTTCATATTATTTTATTATCAACCTCAATAACCCCATCACTTTTTATATAAAATAATTATATATATATTCTCACTTATTTTTGTTAAAAAATTTAAAATTTTGTTTAAAAAATTATAATGTTGATAATCATCAAAATTGTATTAAAATTACATTTCAAACAGCCCATTATACGAGATCATGTGAAAAATAGCTTCTTTTGTA
>WUAT03000005.1:1069584-1085307 GCA_010015005.3 Ulmus americana
TTAAATTAAGAAATAATCCTAGCCATACATTATTACCACATTCTACACACTTCTCCTAAAAAATCTACTTTCTACATTCTTCTACAATTTTCCCTTAAAATATCTTCCTTCCACATTTGTTGAGAAGCTTTCATTGTCTTGGCTTTGGATTAGGCTTTTATTTACCTTGGGCTAAAATAAAAAATAAGTTAGGCTTTGTAATGGGCTGGGATTGATTTTCAACATGTTCTATGTGGTAGTTTCTATGTAGGCAATTTACTTTCACCTTATGCATATGCGCATACCCCCTTTTATCATCAACATTTCTGGGGACTCGAAATTGGTAAGGTTCTTAGAGAAGAGTTTTGACCCTTTTTTTTATTTTTTTTAGTTTTGTAAGTTGATATGTTGACTTAAATTGGATAAGGGTAGTTCAATCATTGTGTTTGTAGCTTATTTAAAAGTTTAATTACAATTTGCAACAGTCTCGATGCTTTATACTTTTTCTTTTTCTTTCTTGATTCATGAGCTCTTGAATCCCGAAACTATCGGGAATGAGCTTTGATGATGATGAGCTCTTCAATCAGGAATCTAAACTATTATTTTATTTTTGTTTTTTTTTAGTTTGACACTGTGAGGGAGAGATTAAAGGGAGCAGAAGAAGGTGAAAACCTGCTACGGCCTTGAGTGTAAATTGTAATTACTTTGTCATGTGTATGTGAAGGTTTCTTGTATCACCTTTCTATGATCTTTCGCAGCTAGAATTACGTTGGTTAAGACCGTTTCATTTGTATCACCTTTCTATGATCTGGTCGTTCCCCGGCTGATCAACATGAGAGCAAATTGATTAATAATCATTATGAAAACAACATTCATGACAAAAATAAATAAAAGGAACAGGATCAATACCATGTGAAATTGTATATTAATAAGACAAAAATTAAAATATATGCTTAGGACAAATCAATCAATTTTAAAAGGAAGAAACGATGTAAGAAACTAATACAATACCAACTTCAGTGACTTTGATTGATTCTCTTTTGAAAATTTTGGAGGATACCCTATTACTAGAGTACAAATAACCTGACAATATACATAAACTACTTGGTTGGGAGCTAATGAGATTCATGTTTACTTCGGAAATGATGATTTCAAGTTTCAATTCTATTTCTATATATGATTAGCCATGTGTGTTCTTTTATGATATGTTGTTAACTTTGTCATAAAAGTATCTACATATAACTTATTCAAGATTCTTGCCATTTTTATATCATATCCCAAAACCAAAACCAAAGTCCAAGATATATTTATATACAGAAACATAGACAACATACACAGAAATCAACCTATATAGAAGCCATCTCCCTAGGGTAGTCTCATTCATTACCTAGTGCATTAATGGAGTGATCCTATAATTTTCTTGTCCTCCTAATCATATTATTGACACCAACCCTTCTTCTCCTGCTCCGCAGGAAGAGATCTGATCACCAAAGGCTTCCTCCGGGGCCACCAGGATGGCCTGTATTAGGCAACCTGTTCGATCTAGGCCAAATGCCTCACAGGAGTCTAGCTGAGATGAAAAACAAGTATGGTGACGTTATATGGCTAAGGCTAGGCGCCATTAACACCATGGCTGTTCTCTCAGCAAAAGCAGCCTCAAAGTTCTTCAAAAACCATGATCTCTCCTTTGCAGAACACACCACTACTGAAACCAGCCGTGTCTATGACTACCACAAGAGCTCGTTGGCTCTGGCCTCTTATGGCCCGTACTGGCGTGTGTTGAGAAAGCTTATGACCGTCGACATGCTGGTTGCAAAGCGAATAAACGAGACAGCTTTAATGCGGAGAAAGTGCACAGACAACTTGCTGTTATGGATTGAAGAAGAGGCGAAGAAGATGAAAGATGGTGAGGGAGTTCGGGTGGCTCGTTTTGTGTTCTTAACGACTTTCAATCTTCTGGGAAATCTCATGCTTTCCCGGGACTTGTTGGACCCAAATTCGAAAGATGCAGCGGACTTTTTCACGGCCATGATGGGATTAATGGAGTGGGGCGGACACGCCAACCTCGGCGATGTGTTTCCATGGCTGCGGTGGCTGGATTTGCAAGGATTGAGGAGGAAGATGGAGAGGGATCTTGGTATTGCAATTGGGATTGCTTCCAAGTTTGTGAACGAGAGGAAGAATGAGAGGAAGTTGGGGTTCGACGTGAAGCATAAGGATTTCTTGGATGTGTTGATTGAGTATGAAGGCACTGGCAAAGATGAAACTGACAAAATTTCAGACCATGATTTGAATATCATCATACTTGTAAGTTCTTACCCTCTTTTTTAAACGTGACAAAAAATGAAAATTTAAAGAAAAACTTGTTACAACAACAAAAACTTGTTACAACAACAAAAAAGGCACATTATTGTAGATTTTGTAACATAATTGGGACCGTTTGGTTTAAAATTCTGCAGTATTGTAAATAGGACATTTTAAACAGGGTATTTTAAATAGTAATTTTGTTTGGTTTAGAGTATTCTAAATTGAGTATTTAAAATAGAATTTTTGTGAAGAAAATATTTTATTAAAAAGATCATAGAGAAATGTAATATTTTATTAAAAAAGTAGCGGAGAGAGGTAATATTTTATTAAAAAAGTGATAGAGATGGATAATATTTTATTAAAAAGTAGATGAAGAGATGTAATATGTTATTAAAAAGGAGATGAAGAGATGTAATATTTTATTAAAAAAGTAAAATAGATAATATTTTATTAAAAAGTAGTGAAGAAATAATGGGAGAGAGAATTTTTGGAATAGTGTGGGAATACTATTATCAAACAGGGTATGATATTGTAAATATGGGTAAGGTATTTTAAATAGCGAACCAAATAAGGCGACATGTTATTTAAAACCTCTTTTCTAGCATCATCACTATAATGTAGATTTAGTTATGTGTATTGAAATAGGAAGTTCTAATTAATAGTACTAATACAAATGTGGGTTCTGCAGGAAGTTTTTCTAGCCGGTTCAGAAACAACAAGCAGCACCATTGAATGGGCACTAAGTGAGCTACTACTCAACCCAGAAACAATGAAGAAAGCCAAGGAAGAGCTCACTGAAGTGATAGGCAAAAACAGGAAACTCGAAGAAACTGACATCGAAAATCTTCCCTACTTGCAAGCTGTGATTAAGGAAACCTTCCGATTACACTCTCCAATTCCATTCTTAATACCAAGAAAGGCAATGAAAGATGTTAGTTTCATGGGCCACTTCATACCAAAAAACACACTAGTGTTTGTGAACGCTTGGGCGATTGGAAGAGACCCGGATGTTTGGGATGAGCCTTTGTGTTTCAAGCCAGAGAGGTTCTTGGACTCGAAGATTGACTACAAAGGGCAACATTACGAGTTCATCCCATTTGGCGCCGGCCGGAGAATGTGCGCCGGCGTGCCATTGGCTCATCGAGTTCTTCACCTTGTTTTGGGATCATTGCTTCACCATTTTGATTGGGAACTTGATGCAAGTGTTGGAAGAGAGACTATGGACATGAATGATAAGTTGGGAATAGTTATTCGGAAATGTGAGCCATTACTTGCTGTGCCTAGCAAGTGTATAGAGTAGTTCATTCAAATGGGTCTATTGTAGATTTTCTTTTGAACTTTTTCTTTTTATTCTAAGTTTAAGCCTAGTTCTGTTGCCATTTTGTGATGTGATTAATAATTAAGACAAAAAAAATTACCAAGATTATTATTATTAAGACAAAGATTAAACCATGTGATAAGGACAAATCAAGCTTCTTTAAAAGGGATAAAAGATTAAACTAATACTTGGATTGGATCGTGCTTTTAAATTTTTTAAAGATACCCTTTTACTAGAGTACAAGATGTATTGGGAAAATTATAGTAAATTTTAAATTAACAATAGATTAACAAGAATGAAAAACAAAGACACAAATTTAATATGATTCATCTAATTTAAGTTACGCTCATGAGCTACTGCACATCTTTATTAAAGAAAAAAAATTATATATATATTTTCAGCACTCAATTCATAAAATTCATAACTCAATTTTTTACCCAAGATAATTTTCTCTCTCAAAAAAGCTCTCTCTCAAATTTTTTTCTATCAAAATTGAGAATCATCAAAGACTTGGGTTGTAGCTCTATTTATAGAGCGACCAAGTCAATTAAAAGCTTCGTAGAATAGTATTTGGATAATAAGGATAATCTTTATTCCATCAAGTTGCTTATAAAGGTTATTTAGAACTCATCAAATTGCTAATATTGGTGAAATTAAAAAAAAAATTAAAAATGTCCAAATAACCTTTTTGTCTTACTGAGCATTACTTTAACAAGATGGCCTAACGTTATACAAATATAGGGTAAGAAGTTTAATACTAAAGATCAAATAATAATTTAAAAATAGAATATTTGTTATAATTATAATCATATCTCGAACTTTCAATTAGAGCATGATCGTTGTTAGCATTTCGAGGAGATAAGTTTGGCTTAGGGCTTGAGCCTAAAAAGGAAGATTTTATGAATTGATAATAATACCAAATTGCAAACATTTTTAAAAAGAAGAAATTACATCCTATATCCCCTTTTCCCTAATTTATTACATTTGCACATTCATTTTAAAATCATTCCATTTATACGTTTCTTTTTGGTATAAAATACATTTTTACTCCTCCATATTCAGGTCATCTATATTTGTTTTTTTATAATTTTTCATTTTACGAATGGATTAAAAAATAAGAAAAAATGGTGGCACATATATAATGGATTAAAAACAGGGTATAAATGTTTTAATACCTCCTTTTTGGGGCATTCATGTAGTTCCCCTTTAAAAAGGAGGAATTTGGCCATTTAAACCAAGAAAAAAGTGAATTGCAAGAATGGCCTTCTATTTCTATTTGATTTATTTAATGTTTAAAAATTCAATTTCTTTATCTTCTTCCTCTCTCTGGCCTGGCCCTTGCATTTTCCGACGACCGCTACAACTTCTGATCGACATGACTGAAGCAGTTGAGCAGCCTTGGCCATGGTCGCCTAGTCAATCGGCGTGACTAGAAGCTTTCGAGCAGTCATGGATTCCGATTGCCCAATCGAGCAGCCCAAAAGGGCGCGACTGCCCAGTCGAGGTGACCAGATCTGGTTCCAGTTGAGCCTAGTCGAGCCGCTTGACTGCTTCTAGTCGCACCACCAGATCTGGCTCATTCTCCATCGCCGCGCCGCACCTCGCCTTTCATCGCAACGAACTCGGCTGTCCAAATCTTCCATAGCCTGTTGCTGCCCACTTGCTCAACCTCCAAGAAAGTAGCTGGGCACCGGCCAAGCTAAGAGTGACCTTGAGTCATGGTTGCAAATGAATTGAAAGTTTTTTTTTTTTTAATTATTATTTGATTTCAGAGGTTATATGTGCAATAGAATTTTTTTTGAGGTTATAAGCGTTATTTTATTTGTCTGTTAGGCTAACTCTTTTATTTGGGTAGACGTGATTTCAACATAATTTTGGTGATTTAAATTGAATAATTTTTTAAAGAAATTTTTTAATAACAGTAAATAGGATTTATAAGATTAAAAAATAAGTTATATAAAAAATGGTAAAAATATTAAAATTTGATAATAAAATAATATGAAAAAAATTATATTTTATGTAAAAAATGGTGAGAATATTCATAATATAATGTAAAAGGTGATAGGGTATAGGTGTGTAAGATGTAAAAAGTGATAGGATTTAGGTGTGTAAGATGTAAAAGGTGATAGGATTTAAGTGTGTAAGACGATAAAATAGGATAGGCTGACGTAAAAGGTGGTGGGGTCCACATGATAGAATATAATAGGATAATAGTTAAAATAAGGGAAAAAACGATTTTTGGAGAATTTTAGAGAATAGGATAGGATATGATTTTTTTGAGTTGATTCTAGAATAGGCCACACTTGAAAATTCCACAAGAAAAAACTAATTGTGTTTAAAAAATAATAATAATTGTATCATTACAAGCAATTGAGTTATGGTCACCAAAAAAGAAAAATCGAAGGCAAAAGAAAGAAAAGGAGGCCAGGAAGAACACGGATGATGCTCTAGAAGACTAAGACATTAATAATCAGTATATACAGCCCTAAAATAGCCCAATGCACAGAAATATATGTAAAGCAGGCGGAAGTCTTGTAACAGATGACCAAGATCACTTGAACAAGTCTTTTATAACTCTTTTTTAAAAGGAAGCTCCATTTCCAAGATGCAGTGCAAGTGGAGATGTACTAAAAGATAAGGTTTTCTAACCTTCTTCACAAAATAAGTGAATTTTTGCCTGAATTGTAGTAGAACATGCTGCACAACACGAATATGATCGGCTTGACCCTTAGCAACAAGAGTAATCTGTTGTTCAATGAAACTGCGAATGTCTGGCAAACAAAGATCTGGATCAATACATTGATAGCCTCTTATCAGGGTTATACCTAAGGCAGTTGGAACCAACCTTCTGCCAGCTTGTACCTGCAAATATGATCATAAAGTTAATTCCCAAAAATATTGGAAATTACATTTTACTCATGTATGGGTACAAAAGAAACTCGTATAAAATTGTTCCATAAAACTAAAGGTTGCCTAACTTTAAAAACAATAATAAAATAATAACAACCTGCACAAAGTTGCGCTCACAAATGTTGTTAATATGGACAGGTATTGATGCATCTGTGCCAATTCCATTTTTCTCCATAAGAGAAATCAACTCACTCTCACTTAGATAATCTGGGGCTGACGTACTTCCCTGCAGATATTAGATTCTCAGAGATCAGAAGAAGATATTGAAATTCTATACTACTATAATATTAATGTCTGCAAGCGCAATCATAAATAGTGTATCTTTCTTTATAAAATTTCCATAATAACCAAAAAAAGAGAGAAAATATTAATCACCACTAATACCAGCAACATCAGCCCTTCCCCCAAATAATAATAACAACAACAAAAAGAGACTGAATTAGTACTACTATACTGAAGAGAGAGAGAATGCAAAAGGATACTGAATTAGTCAGAGAAAGTTACAAGAAAGCTAGAGACTACATAGAAAATTGAGGTTTGAACACATTACCTCATAAAGCTCCACTCTTACAATTTCTATCTTCTCCCCTTTTGTAAACTGAGGAAGCTTTTTGTCGTTTACAGCCAACCACGGCATTATAGCTGTAAATCCATTTGCAGTGACATGTTGCCCTACACAATGGAAGGATTCTCCACCAATTGAAAATCCAACTTTGGTTCTGGAAAGAACATAAGAGGTCACATCACAAAATCATGAAAAAAAGATAATAATATTTTATTGTTTCGGGATAAGAAACAGAACAAGAATTTTATACCGATGAATAAAATGAGTACAGACAGAATAAAAAGAGTATGGAAAAGGAGGACTAGAAGTCCACCAAAAATTATAAGAGGACAATGAAAAGTAGAGTGAAACGAATACAATCAAACGCAAGAATCTTCTAACAATAAAATGTCATGGACAATGTTGCTCCTCATCAAATAAATAAATAAATAAAAATTTAACGAGTTATCATGACATACCTAAATAGCTTTTAACAGGGACAAACACTTAGTTGACGAACACAAGTATGGATGTACGCTCAACTTTAAAAAGAATTCATATTAGAGAGTAATGGTCCAAATCCTGAAAATCCTTCCAACAATTTAATTAATCTCTCTTTCTTTATTGTACACCGGCTACGAAAGCATCTGAATGGCCAATCAATGAGGACAGAACAAGCACATAGTCCCTACTTCCAACCTAAAGTACTTGCCATAACAGTTTAAACGATATCAACTTTAATTTCTAGATATATCTGAAGACCAAACCTTCAAATTTTGGAGCACTATTATGAACAAAGTGGAAACTGTTGCTCTTAAATAAGAAAGATGTAATAAAAAGATGCAGCTTTGAACCACCATAAAGATTATTAAAATCAACATAGTACATGACTGAACCAGCAGATATGCATCTGCTAATGCCATTAGGATGAGAAGAGCAGTGAAAATAACAATAACAAAAGACTTAGCTTTTACCTTAAGTATTTGCAGTCAGGAGACACAGTGCCTATAAAATGCCGACAGACATATTCATATAATCTCCAAGCATCATTGTCTAGCATATCCTCTGTTGCTGACAGCATTGGTGTGATAGGAGGATGATCACCTGCATCCGTTCCTAGTTTAGGCTTACTATAGCCATCAGTGAGAAGCTTCTTTACGTAAGTACCCCATGTTGGGTTATTTGCTAGTGCGCCAAGCGTTGCTTGAAAGTCAAATGAAGAAGGATAAGCTGTGCTCTCTGTTCGTGGATAGCTAAAGGAGCAGAATAAGATATTGGTTATATGTCCACAAGATTCTTCAAAAAGAATAAAAACTTGATTAAAGAAATAAATTGTTTTGTAAAATAAATTGCAAAAACAAAACATGTTTCCCACAGTCACGATTGCAAGTTTACTAATGCAATTATGTATTGAAAATATCAATTTGAAACCCTTTTATTCTTCTTATAGCATTTTGGTGCCCTGAGTGACTAAAATACCCTTTAGATTTTTATAAATTTTTTTATTTAAATTTAAAATAAAAAGGTAATACAGATATGAGTTTAGAACATAATTTGAATAATCTACTCCAACTCATTTCTATAACTTAAATTTGAATTTAAATCTAAAGGTTATTTTAGTCACTCATGGTTCCAAATTGATATTTCCAAATCTTGAGCAACCTTTTTGATAGACGCAACCCTTTTGATAAACTTTTAAACTACAAATACCAAAATGATAATTCCCTATTCAAATATTGCAATTGTATAACAACTACTCACTTTACAATAAGTTTTCATTAGCCAACGTAAAGTAGCACTTGATACCAACTAACATATTAGATGCTAGTGCAGCCAGATCATCTAAAGTAGCAAACTATTTGTATTATTACAAAGAAAAAGGAATATTTAAACAGATAATACTAATGGAAAAGAATGTTGTGATCACCTGATGAAACCTCGAGTATACAAGCGTTCAGCTATTTGCATAGCCACCTGAGGACCAAGGCCCAATGCACTTGAAGCAATCTGAATCAAAATTTACAACATAAAAAAGAAATTAAAAGACAACGTATGCAGATGTTGATTCCAATTTTAAGTTCATGACTAACACCCCAAATTGTTTTCCAGCCAAGAAAAAAGAGTCAGTCTAGCATCCACAATCTCAATACTTTATTTTTATTTTTTTTTCCCGCTAGAACTGCATTTTCAAAAATTAATAGTCTAGCATTTAAAAAAATAAAAAGAGTTAGTCTAGCAACCACAATTTCAAAACTTGATTATAATTAATTTTTTTTCCGCTAGAACTGTGCAGCAGCAGCATAAACCAATGGAGACTCAGATTTCTAAGGATGATCACAGGTTCTCCACTCATCCCAAAATACAGAGAATTATGATTCACATGGGTATCTTTATGACTTCACAAAAGGCTAAGGTGTTATCAATATGAAACTCAATAATATTGAATTATCCAAGCAACAATCAGATACATTACAAAAGATACAATCAATCTTTGGTTTTTTTCTCACCTTCAGTAGATTCACAGTATTAAGACCAGGAGGACGACTTTTTGTTTCCTGTTTTTCTGATATTTCAGTCACGTCTACTATTCCATCTTCCATCACTAAATTTTGAAACATTCTAGTAACCTGCAAAGGCAGAAGCATGGGAAAGCATATCTTTGCAAAAGAAAGGTAATAGAAAACCACATTCATAGCAAAGAAGGCCTCACATCTACGTCAAATAACTTCTGACGTTCCCATTCTAGCAGCAGTTCATAGCCACTCTGTAGAATGTAAGTGCGTAATGACCAAAACTTTTCTGGCTTAAATGTGCTTATCTGCAAATACCGTTGTACACAAAATCCAAGGGTTGGAGTTTGACAAGGTCCATAGCTGAAAGTAGCAACAACTGGATTAGTTAATAGTCAACTATCATCATTCTCATGCCATCAAAATTGCATGTCAAGGTAGTTACAAAATTTAAGGAAAGGAAGAATCATGAACAAAAAGTGATGTTTATGCATATTAATATGCGAGGAGAAAGAAAAAAAAAAACAACAAATCAATATGCAGAAAGAGAAAGTAAAGAGCACCTACGAGATAACTCTGGAATCAAGATTCCCATATTTTCCTTGGAAGAAACTTGTTTGATATCGCGTAAACGAGACTCCAACTTTCAAATCTATCTCTTGGCGAGCATCAACTGCTAGAGCCTCATCTTTACTAGGTTCAACTAGATTATCCAGGGCCCTCAAAATGTCTTTCTCAGTAACAGAGGAAAACCGTGCACGATAAACTCTCCTTCTTTTATCATTTAACTGAAAGCCAGAACACTCCATAACTGCAATAATAAATTGATTTTGAGTCTTTGAAACACTACCAGCAATTAACGGAATTTGAAAATTTATATCATGAAGTTAAGGTACTCAATATACACATATATGAGCACCATGAAGAGTTTTCATATTTTCAACTCTGATTTTTTTGGATAAGTTTAGTTTGAGCTGATTAGCTTTGTTCTTATTAGTGTAGTATCCTTTGCCCACTTTCCTTTATTATGTTCTAAGTATCATTCTTAGATTTGTAGAGCTAGTCTCCATTAGGAGATTTCTTTATCACCTTTAGTGCTTACAAGTTATTTATTTATATGCATGAAAAGTTTCTGTTTACTGGAATAAGTACAATATCTACCGTTAAAGAGTAGATTTCAAGCTAACATTTCTTTCATTAAATTAAAAAGACAAACAGTTCTTATCTATACTACTAGTTTCCAGTGCTGTTTCCTTGTTGTCATTCCTTTTAACAAAGGTTAAGATCTAGATATATGTGCCTTTCTGAGTTCAAAAGATTTAATATCACCTCAGAATTTGGCATTGGGATTTGAGCAAAAATAATTCAAGAAACAACCTCAAATGGCATGAAGTAAGCACTGCCACTTTTTTTTTTTTGGTCAAGAACTAAGATTCCTTCCAATATGTTGACTTACACCATACAAAGAAACACCACAACCACAAGAGCCAATCCAATTAATTGATACATTTATTTGAAAAGAAGTAGAAGAAGGCTACCTTCAAAACATATATTTTCTCCTTCACGATCACAATCCAACCATAACACCAAATGACCACAACCACGAGCTTCTTGATTTAAATGCCTATGTATATGAGCCTGTATTACAAGAGAAACAATCAAAATTAAAGAAATTAAAACAAAGTAAAAATAAAAACCTACATTCGCCAATCGCCATAACTAAATGCGATGTCCATGCTTTCTGAACCAGAATAACTTAAACTAATGATTTTAAAAACTTAATGCAACTGCGAAACTCTAGAGAGATGTCTTTAACTATTGTAAGTAATCAACAAGCAGGAAATCAATACACATTCGTCAAACATCAAGAAATTAGCATGGCAGATTCAAAAGCGCCATGCCTATACTTAAATCAGATCACACAAGCAAAGTTATTATTTCAATGTAAAGCATAATTTACATGCCCAAAAAATGAAAAAGAAAATCCAAGCATATGGCCATGCCAACTTCTTTCAGGCTAGCAAGAGAAAAAAGAAAAGAAAACAAACACAATTAATATAAGATAAAGAATAAATATATAGGCATAAACTGAAACCAACAGAAATTACCTTTGGGTTTGATTCATTCTTAACAATTGGAGCTTCAAAAAGATCCATAGGATCAGTCGATGTCCAGTCTTGATATTTTGCTGGAAAATCTACACTAGATTCACAAAGAAAAGAACACAAAGTTGGAAAATATAACAAACTTATAATTGCAGAAAGCATGCAAATAGAAAAATGTCATGTCATGAAATGAACAATTTCTTATTACATATTAACTGCATAAAGATACTATTCCTCACAAATCATTACTTTTTAAAGTATAAGATATACAAAAACACAATATTAGAGCAGGTGGACAAATCCTTTGAAAATGACACATCAATTCAGAACACTTGGAAAAACAAACTAATTGAAGGAAAAGTTCTATTAGAATCAGGGGACAAAATCGAAAACAACTTCGAACTCGTGTCATATCAAAAAACCAATTAAAAGAATTAAGGTGAAGCAAAGACCTGAAAACATGCCCGATCACTGATGTAACCCTATAATGTGCGCGGAATCCAAGAAAGTTCCCATCAAATTCATGAACTTCTGTACTACCCCTCCTTGTATTCATCTGTAAAATGCCAACATGCCTTAATTCCATAACCATAAAATTTAATTTTGCAATAAAATTGAAGGACTAAGAAGCTTGACTAACATGCTTTTCCTCCTATAAATAGAACCAATCTATAAAAAAAAAAAATGCAGCAACTCTGTAAAATTCCCGTTATCTAACAAGTAAAATAATGGTACAAATAACCTAACTAGGCAATCAAAAATTGTAAATTGAGGTTACTAGTGCTTTGATTTTCCCGTGCTTCAAATGATGAATTTTCTTAGCATCCAAACAGAGCTCGAATGTGTGTGAATCAACATATGAGAGAGAGAGAGAGAGATTACTTGGCCGTGGGAGAGAACGGAAGCGATAGAGAGAGCGATACTGGGCTTCTCGGCAACCTGTAAAAGAAGGAAGAAAAATGATGAGAATCTGAAAAGGAGAGTTTCTTCTTCTGCTGTAAAATAGGTAAGAAGATCGTGGTATTTATACCATCAGAACTGTTGGAGGAGGAGCCATTTTGCGAACTCGAAAATCTCCTCGCAAGTTCCAAAGTTAATGGAGGCTTCAATTCGACTGGGTTCTGTCAAGGCGTTTGTTTTTGTTTTAGTGGTTTTTTTCTTTCGTGTCTCTTGGTGCTTGTAAAATTATTGGGCAAATTATACTACAAGTTTCCAAAAAATTTGATCCAATATACCTTTTCAAAATTGAATTTGGAAAAATACACTTTTTTAAACCAGATTGTCCTTATACTTGAAGGGGTGTGTGTGTGTGTGTTCCTGTGTGAGTAATTTTGTCACACATTTAATGAAATAACTTTAGACAAAGTATAATTTTGTCATGAAGAGTAAATCTTTTAAAAAGAAATTTGAAACTATTCCCACTTTACCAACTAATCTTATTTTTTCATCACAATACCTATTTTAAAAAATCCAAACCTATTTTGGATAGGCTTCAGACGGATGATTTATATGCATCAAATGTGGGTGAGATTCGCCATCTTGCGGGTCGTCTTGAGACCTTGTTGGGAAGAAATGAGATATATTATGGGCTTTGCAATAATTTTGGAGATTGGTGTAGAAGCTCAATGTCATCTTTAATATTATTTCCAGGTTTGTGATATTTTCTTCCTCACATACTTGTATGGATGTTGTATTGGATTGTGTTGCTCCTAGGGTTAAGGCCTCCATGAATGAATATTTGGTATGTCCTTTGTCTAGTGATAAAGTTAAAAAAAAGTTCTATTTGATATGCACCCCACAAAAGCACTAGTCCGAAAGACATGCCTGCTTTATTTTATCAAAAATTTTAGGGTTATGTTGGCAACCCTTTAACCAAAGGGGTTTTGGAAATTCTTAATAATTGGGTGATGTTGGTAGATGGAATCAAACTTTAGTCCCCCTTATCCCGAAAACAAAAGAACCAAAGTTGTTAAAAGATTTTTGTTTGATTAGCTTGTACAACATGATTTATAAAAAATAAAAATAAAAATGTTTCGAGGCTATCACTAACCGTTTCAGGTTGATTTCAGATGAGATCATTGGAGAATTTCAGAGTGCTTTTGTGCTAGGTCGACTTATTACAAATAATGTTATTTTGGGCTTCGAATGTATGCATTAGCTACGCCAACGTTGGAAAGGAAAATTTTGTTTTGCAGCCTTGAAGCTTGACATGAGTAAGGCACACGATTGGGTGGAGTGGAATTTTTTGAAGGTTATGATGGATAAATTGGGTTCCATGATCAATGGATTGATTTGATTATGAGGTATGTGACTTCAACGAGAAACTCTTTTTTGATTAATTGGGAGATTAAGGGCTCGCTTATTCCAACCAAATAAATTGGACAAGGGCATTCGCTCTCATTATAGTTATGTGTGCTATGTGCTCGTGGCCTTTTAGAGATGTTGAGAGTTTTCAAAGAGAGGAAATTGATTAGGGGGTGAAGATAGCTAGGGGCAAGCCGTCGATTTCTCACCTATTGTTTACGAATGACGGCTTGATCTTTTATAGCGCCAAAGTCCAAGATTGTCTCCAACTTCAGTATTTTCTTCTGAGTTATGCACAAGCGTCAGGTCAGCTCATCAATTATGACAAGTCTGCCCTTTCTTTCAACTCGAACACCAATAAGATGACAATTGAATCGACAAGGGTGATTTTTGGTATTCTGGTGGTTCATACCTGCATGATTTACTTAGGTCTTCTGTGAAACCCCGAAAAATTCATGTCATCAATTAACATAATTAATGGCATGATTTATACAGTAAATACTATATAAATATTACGGTCATAAATTCGTAATATAATTACGAATATATATATATATATTGATGTATTAGATGTCATATAAATTGGTATTAATATGTGTTATATTATAACAGTTTGAAAGGAAATTAAATTCGTTTTCAAGTTATAAGTAACGAATTTAAATGTAAGAAAACTGTTATAGAATTGTATTTTGAATTGCGTAATTTAGTCAGAATTATGTTATAGAAATTACGCAATTTATTAATAAGATTATGTGTTTAAATGTTAAGTTAATAATGAAATTGTTTTGGAATTAAATACGAGATGCCAAAGGGGCAAATTGAAAAATTAAAGTTTAGAGGTCGCAAACTAAAAAGATGGAGTTTTAAAGCTTTAGTTTGCAATTATGGATAAAAATGTTTTTATGTTTAAATATATTTATAAGTAAAGAAAAGAAAAAGAAAAGAGAAAAAAATATATTTATATGTATATATAAATATCTTGGCCACCCGTGTGACCAAAACTTAGAAACAGGATTTTTGGTCATCCGGGCGCTTAGTAGTTCAAAGGTCCAGGTGACCGAACATCAGCAGAAAGTGAAAAAAAAAAAGTAAGTCGGTTGAAAAAGTGACTAAGGGTAAATGATTTATTTTTAGTCATTTATTGCCAAATTCTTTGGTAATTCGTAGGGATCAAGTCAGAGGAAGGAAAAAGAAGGAAAAGAAGAAAAGAAAGAGAGAGAAAGAAGGGAGAGAAGGAGAAAGTAAAGGGGAAGGAGCTTTGCTCCTTGATGCTACCGAGAGGGTTTCCAAGGAAACCCTTGGTGTTCTTCATGTTTCAAGGTAATTTCCTTGGATTGTCTTCCTCTAATCTCTAGTTCTATGTGTTAGGATATCATTTCTATGGATTTCCTAATTTATTCCATGAAAAATGGTTAATTTTAAGCAAGTTTACGATTTGTGTGCAACTCGATTTTGAACATAGATTTTTACCCAAAATGTTTTAAACGAGTTTGGGGTCTATAGAACTCCAAATGGAGTGAATGTAGCTTGTTATAAATCCCTACATGTATATTTTCACATCCTAAAATCTCAGCTCTTGTTGTTTAGTGGTTCTGGAGTTCTAGGGCTTGAAGTGGAGGCTGTTCACTGGAGTCCGAATCCGAGCAACGATTTTGGGGATTTTCATTCGAGGGCTTCCCGCAATCAAATGAGGTGATTATTTTTCCTAGAATCTCCTAACATGTTGAAGTTTTTTCTGGAATTTTA
>WUAT03000005.1:1109031-1121254 GCA_010015005.3 Ulmus americana
AAAACCTAGGGCGCCCATGTCCATCTCCCAAAGCATCTTTGGAAGAATAAAAGGACTAGCTAGTGTCCAAGTCCAACAAAGTATACCTACAAATTTTAGCTAGCCATTTGAAGCACCAAGTTTCACCCCCCTTTTTGTTTCTAGTTATGGTAATCATAATAATTAATTAAAAAATACAAATAATAAAGGCTTTTTGGCACAAATAGTCCCTGAACTATTATATTATAGGAAATTTAGTCCTTAAACTTTTTTTTTGACACGAATGGTCCCTAAATTATTATATTACATGTAATTTAATCCTTAAACTTTTTTTTTGACACAAATAGTCCCTAAACTATTACATTTGAGGCAATTTAATCCTTTGTTTCAAGGACTAAAATGGGTAAAAAAGTGGCAAATGAGGTATAAACGTTTTAATGTCCCGTTTTAGGGGCATTCGTGTAGTTCCCCCTTGTTATTTAGATAAATGAGTAATTTAACATTTAAAAATGTGCAAAAACTAACCGAACATGACATGTAGTGACAGACGATTGAGACCCAAGAAGTACCATTGGGCCTAATTTCCTTGATTTTTTGCAAGATTTTTCTTCTGAGGCCCAAATTTGAATTTGTTTTTAGGAAGAGATCCTAAAGGTAGAGGTCTACCGATTAGAATTTTAGTATTAAAATGGTCTCTATAATGAACAGTAGCTATAAATTACAATATTTTTGTTAATTTTTGACAATTTTCAATAAGAATAAAGTAGTGAGTTTTGTTGTCCTCTTCAATATATATCTAATAAAACAAGTTTCAACTCAATCAGAAGTCTAGTTTGTTGTGTCAAATATTTAAAATTTGACAACGCAAATAGCTACAATAATAACTTCTAATGGTTGTTGTGACATCTACAGGTACTAGTAGGGTTCATTTTTAGTGGTTATGGAAGGTACGCATTACAAACTTTCAAAAAAGCTATTTTTTGTCAAATTATATCACTAATAGAGGGATCAAACGTTACTATTTTCAAATATTTTCATATTATATGGGATATTTTAGTATTAAAATGTGGATTGGAGAGCCACTAGTGTCTAATGATGTTTACATTTTTTATCGAGAAAATTACATCCTATACTCCCTTTTTCATAATCCATTACATTACATTTGCACATATGTTTTAAAATCATTCAATTTGTATCTCTCTTTTTGTTAAAATACTTTTTTACTCCTATTTTTTTTTTTTGTATAAAATACTTTTTTACCACTCCATGTTTAGGTCATCTATCTCTGTTTCTTTGTGATTTGTTATTTTGTGGAGGGGTAAAATAAGTAAAAAAGTTTCACATTTGTAATGGATTTAAAACAGGGGTATAAATGTTTTAATGCCTCATTTTAGGGGCATTCCTGTAGTTCCCCTTCTAAATCTCTTCCAATTTCTATGTTCAACTAATTTCCAACAGCTCAAAAATATCAAAGTGTTCAGATAAAATAAATAAATAAAACCCTATGCTGAGATTGCTAGACCCGAAGCAAGCAATGAACGAGCTTCTTCCTCGGAAAGATCCAAGTGTTTCTGTAGTTTGTAGATGATGCACACCAGCGTGCTCGAGATAATATACATTCATTTCCTTCCCGCAACAGTATGACATATTATTTTTAATTTATTTTATATATATAAAATAAAAAAATAAAAAGGATGTACAGAGAGCAGAAAAATATGCAGATAAATTAACAATAGAGCCAAGTAAGAAAATTGACATTTTTTCAACAGATTCTAATATTTTTAATTATTAGAATAGGAAGAAAAATGAATATTTTATAAATTTTTAGATAATAAGATAAGATATGATAAAATTGAAAAGAGTATCAAATGGGGCATTTATAGCTTTCAAAATTGACTACCTTCCAAGAAAGAAAAAATCTCAATTATCATCACAAACAAACAAAGCTAAAAAAAAATAAAAACAAAAAAAAGGTCATAAGGTTATCTTTATAGGGCAATATGAGAAATTTCCTATATTTTGGAATGAAATCATCACTCTATTATTTTAGTTTGGCAATGAGCATTACCAAAACTAATGAAAAAAGTATTCCAAAATCTAGTGATTCCCTAACATAAAACTCAAACCAAACAATAGAATAACCTTTTAGACGAGACCATTATATTTCTTTCCATTCTTTCCATTCCATTACCTTGAACCAAACGCCACCTAAGAGGGGAAGCTATAGAACCAGATATTCCTCTGCCCACCTGAACTTTCATGTTTTTCTTCATACACCTTAGTTCGAGGGCACCAATTAAGATGGGTTTTTGCAATTTGCAACACAAACTTGATGCTAGATTCACACAAGAATCTTTATAAACCAGAAATTACACACAACCAATATGGAGAAAGTTGTAGAAAATAAATTAATCAAGGTTTTAGCAAGGTTCGACAATTTCTTACGTCTCCATTGAAGTTCCACACAAATAACTTCATTCCATTAAGTATCAAGATTGATTACAAATTAAGAATCAAAAAGGATTTAGAAAAGTGATGAACACTCAAGCGCACACTCTAACCAAAACCCAAATTACACCCTCACACACCAAGCTTTTCATTAGAAAATCAACCCTATAATCTAACCCAGAAAACTGGAGAGAAAGTAAGAAAATCCCTTTTTAAATCTATTCAATATGAGAGAGAAAAGAGATGAATAACTCTGAAGAATTCTTGAGCAAAGGCAACTAACATAATAGAATTTCAACCTTAGCCAATTGGAGAAAAACACATCATCAAAGTTGTTTTATAAGTTGGATTAATAAAAAAATGACTTTGTTGTTTGGCTGAAGAGTTTGTTTCTTCATTGCTCCAATATTAACTGAAATTTTCCCGAAATTTATATTTCTTTTGTTCAAATTAATCAACAATAGGTAAAAAAAAAATATAAAAAAAAAAAACCTATTTTCCATTAGAAGAAAACTAGTCAAAATACATCAGCATGTGTGGCGGGTGATTCAAACAAATCAAAATTGTTCAAATACCTTGTTTAAATATTTTATCAAACGGTAATTTACTCTGTCAGAAATATTCTATTCAAATACTCTGTTCAAATTCTCTTATATTCAAATAGTCAAATATTCTTTACAATAGTCCTATTTTCCGTGGCTTCTTACTAACTTGTGTTGCTATATAAACTGAGAAATTGGAATCAGTTTGAATTATCTTTCAAATTATAGCTGGTTATAGAGTATTTGAGACGCTATAATTACAATTATTCATAGGAATCCATCCCCGTTCAAGACTAAATAATTTCAATAAACATCCATCTTCGTAGAAATATTAAATAGACAATGCTTTAGGGTCAAAATTATTATCTATTCCTACTTACAAATTAGAGAAATGACTTTAAAAAGGTTTAAGGGTTGAACCTTATCAAACTAGATCGTTAGAGAAATGACTTTAAAAAGGTTTAAGGGTTGAACCTTATCAAACTAGATCCTTGGTTGTCTTTGCTTCCTTTATACTATGTTCAATTTTATTTGAAGGAGAAATTCTATGACATGGGTTGAAATTGATTGATTTGAAAGTCTCTCATAAGGCCCATCTAGTTAAAAGGGCTGTATGTTGGTGGAATTGGGCCAGTACCTTAAAGCCCATAAAGAAGAGAGAGATAACTGCTCAATTAGGAACATTACCCCTAATGTCAATTTTAGCCCTCCAATGTAGCTGATTTTGAGTTTCAATGGGAGAAGATTGTTTCAAAAGCCAATCAAGTTTTTATTATTATTATTATTTTTGCCATAAAAAAGTCTGTAAATTTGCAAAAGTTTAATTTAAATTGAAATAAGGTATAAAATGGGAAGCACTTTATGCAAACTATATTAATTTTACCGAGACCTCTTGAGCAATAACATGTGCTTTTCGTTTACGATGCCATTTTTGGGTAACTTAGCTTCAATTTGGACTGAAATCAGTTCATTTTGGGCGGATTTTCAAATCGAACCAATAATTTTCGATTTGAAACTGGTCGAATCGAACTGGTAATTTGAATTCTTAAAAACAATCCGAATAGTGGCGGTTCACGGTTTGCTTCTATTTAGAATTTTCAGTTTGGCAATTTGAAATTTTTAGTTTGATGTTAGTTTGGAACCGGTTTGGTTCGATTTAAGATCAATTTGATCCTGTTGGACAAATATTTTTTAAAAAAATTAGAAATTATCAATTCGGTTCGATTCTAAAACTGTGAAAACCAAATCGAACTGAAGATAAACAGTTTCAAACCAAACTGAACCGTAGATTTTTCGATTTCAATGAATCGGTTTAGAATGGTTTGAAATTTCAGCCCTATCTCCAATGGTTGTGTCAATGTTATATTTTGGCCTAATGAAATATATATATATATATCCTATGTAATGTCAAAATTTGTTCAAAATTTGGAATTTTGGCATCAAATATATCAAATTCTATATTTAGAACAACAATAAATATTATATTTTTAATTACAAAAAAACCATTAAATAATAAATACTTGTCACTCAAAAAAATAAATAACAAATGTTTCTTTTTTCTAATTACCAAGATGTCATTTTATAATAAATGCTCACGAAATGCTATTTTGTAACTAAATACATCAATTGTATTATTGACTTTTATGATTTTTATCCTCAAATAGTATTTGTGTATTTGAATATAATACTAGCATGTTGTGTCAAATATAACATTTTACTCTTTTTTTATTTTTTATTTTATTTTTAAGGATTGGATATGGTCTTTCAATAATTTCTCATATGGATTTCTCACTAATTTATTATGATAGTTATTGACGCAAATAGTCAACTCTAGATTACATAGTCGATTTTCCAACTAATGCAGGATGACCTGGCAACAAGTCATGTCCAATTAGGAAGGCATGACGGCGTTGCGATGGATGTGACGACATCGACGCTAGAGAGTTATCTGGAGATTGTGATTTGCAAAGAGAAAACAGTCTGAGGTCGGAGAGTTGTTCTCCTAATTACAATCCAATGCTTAAGTTAAATCATGTGAGTGAGTAATCTGGAGAGTAACAATTTGGGTTTGGATGTGTGTATGAAATCGTAACTTGTGTGAGGCAAAATGAGAGGTATTTATAATGATACCTGATGAAAGAAAAAGAATTATTTTCGTGGAGGGAAAACATGCCTCTCAATTGCATCATGTGATGACATGTGTGCGTTTTGGACATGAGACAAGTATTCTACAAAATGTGAATCCTTGTAATAACAATTACAAGGACTTGTGTAATAATGTATATAGATGTGTCTTGAGTTCATCAATTGAGCAATTCTTGAGATTGACTTCATCACGGCCCAGTCTAGAGACATCGCGTCTCAATTTGACTAAGTATTGAGAAATTCCTAGAGAAACTACTTGTTTTAGAGAGGAGACGGGCGTGCAAAGTAGTATATCTTAAGCGTAAAATGTAAACTCAGAGAGGTATCAAGATTGGAAGTTGCGAATGCAGCCACAATCGGAGGAAACGCGATGGAGGCTCGGTTATAGGCTGAGCTAACCTACTTGGCTCGACACCAGCTCGGCTAAGGGCAAAGCTGGCCTAGGGCATGGGGGACTCCAGCTTGGCCAAGGACAAAGCTAGTCCCTACTCATGCACACTTGCCTCACGCCCAGTCACCTCGCACATCTCACACCAATCTCCTCGCTCGCATAGTCTGCTAGCCTGAGTGCTTGGTGCCTGCTTCCTTGTGTGCAGCTCGGCATTTGGCCGAGCTGCCTTTGGTCTCCTGGTTGCCTAGCTTACCATGGCTTTGCATATGCCCTTGGCTCCAGTTCAGCTAACGCTTATGCTGAGGTACCTTACATGCCTCGGGCATCTCAACCTAAGCCTAAGCTAGCGTGCCTAGGGGCAACTCGGCCTACCCAAGCTAGCATGCCTTGGGTAGCTCAGCCTGGGGTTGCGACTATCGTGCAAGTCGTCTTCCGAGCTTAATCAGTGGCGACCTTTGTGGTGCAGACTTTCTGTTATAGCGCTTACCAATGCCGTAACTCGACATTGCTAACCTCGGCTTCACTGTGTCATTCACAAATTATCTCGAAAGGTGTCGCACCTAAATTTTTCACTAACTGTTGAAAGGAAAACTAAGAATCGCTCTAGTTCGGCATGAGCACGGACGATGGAAAACAATCACTTCCACGATCGAAACTCTAAAATGCCAGTCTAGCAAAAAAAGCTTCCAGCTTGGCATTGACTTAGTCCATGTATCAACATCGCGTGATGATGTGGACACCACCTCAGCCGTGATAAAAAAAATTCCCATAACAATAGCAATCACCATTGCCACGTGAACAAGTTTTGCCAACTAAATAGTTATTCGTTAGCGCAAGAACATGCACCGACGTTCTAAGAAAAGCAAAGTTTTATAAGTAATGAATAAATAATAAACACAATACAAACACTAGAAATTTTTTGGAGAGGTTCGACTGTAAACGAAGCCTATACGTCTACTAATCTCTGTTATTGCTTTCGTAATTATAATGTATTGTTCAAAACCTTAGGGAAACACAACATTAACACTCTCACACACAAGTATAAATTGAGAAAAATTCTTGTAGTGTAACTAAGTGGAAAAAAAACGTGTGTATTACAATAGGAGTTCTGGCTATTTATTGACAAGCCTAAAGAACCATTCAAGTAGTGAGATTCCATGGCAATCCTGCTCGTCCAGGTGACAACTGGGGGCTCGTCGAGGCTCTGATTCGGGTACGAGGAAAGAAAGATCCTTCGACAAATCTTGAGTTGTGAAATCATGGTTGCAATCGTGGTGTAAATGCTCATTGCCGGACATGAAGCTTTGTTGGATAGGAAATCTTGTTGCGCAGGATTTCTGTCTTACTCTTCGCGACTGGGCTCCAAAGCTGGGCCTTGTCTATGTTTTTGTATTGGGCTTTTGATTATGAAGAATTTGCTAAATGTCTGTTTGTAACCCAACATTATTAATAGTGATACTAGTCTCGCGAAGCTCAAGAAGTAAGAAATTGTAATATGAAATGAGAGAAAAAAAAAAGTTTTAGATTAGTGAATCCCCATGAGAATAACAATTTCAATAGAGCGTCTATTTATTTATTTGAAATTCTTATTCCCGTTTCCAAACACATAAAAACGGAGTTGTTTTTGATTATTTTTTTCTTCTTCCTTTCCTATTTTGGTAAAGGTAACTTACATTGAAACAAAACAAAACTACAGCAAAGAGTCCTCTGCTAAGACTTGCAAAAGCTCACCAAGGAAAGAAGTAAATAAGAAAGCCAGAATTGTGCAAAGACCAGCGAGCTAAAGCATTTGCTACGAGTGAAAGTAAAAAAGATTGCACAAAATAAAGAAGCAGGTTGTCCTAATATCAGCAAGATATGAACAATAGTGCTATTACCCAAGGATTCATGGAAATTAGAGTTTCCTGTTTTCAGTTACTCTTCCTAGTGAAACAAAAATGTCCAAATAAAAAGTCCAGTTTATTTGTTAACGATCGTATTTTTTCTACTCACTTTTTGGCAGAACAATTGACACCTTAAACTATAGATGATTTCGATTTATTTGTATTTATATAAAAAGCCTGAAAAATATCTGATAAGATTAGACTATTGATGATTTCGATTTATTTGTAATTTATATAAAAAGCATGAAAAATATCTGACAAGATTAGGTGGAGATGTTTATCAACATGTCATGACTCATAATATAGCCGCCAAAAGTAAAACCAAAACAAGGAATAATATGTCTACACCTACAACCCACCAACCTTTTACCGACCCTATTGAACTTTTTCTCTTTCTTTATTGTTTTTTCCTTTCTACCAAACACATCCTCACAAATATCCCACTCAAAATAAAGTTGTAGAAAGTCTTGAATAAAATATACCTCTGCAAAGCCCACAAAAGTGTATTTTCGCACGGCGAAAACAACCAGGTGATTATTTATGCACTAAAACACATTTTTGGAACGAAGAAATCATCAACAATATAAAAAAGTAATCACTTTCAAACATGTCCCAAACTTATCTAAACATGCCCAAAAAAAAAATCCTAATATACTCGCTAAAAATGCTTTTCAATTTGACCAAACATGTACTTCATTGTGAAAGATCAAGACGGGATTAGTAAAGTTTACGAAAAAATAAAAAAATTATTTTTTAAAGGACCACCAAAATGGGCAAAGTAGAAGGGAAATGGAAGCAAAGTAAATAAATTTTTTTTCTTTTTTGCTTATGAAAAAAAAATGCAGCAAAAATTATTATACCGCAGCAGTTGTACAATATATAATCCCACACAACCCAACCATCCATCCTTATTGAAAACCCACAAACCCATCTGGTCTTCATCAGAGACCACTCTCTCCCCAAAATCCACCCAAAACCCCTAACAAAGACTAATGCTAACACAGATGATGAGAAAACATAAAAAGAAAAATGAAAAACAAACAAAGCCGTCCAAATAGTACAAGCTTCCCCCTCTCAATGGTCTCGGTCCCTTTGACCTTCTTTTCTCAGTACCTGTAGGCAAGAGGCTTGTAAGGACCCTCAACGGGCACGCTGATATAGTCAGCTTGGTCCTTGGTGAGCTTGGTGAGCCTGGCACCGAGCTTGCCGAGGTGAAGAGAAGCAACCTTCTCGTCGAGGTGTTTAGGCAACACGTAGACCTCCTTCTTGTACTTGCCGGTGCTCCTCTCGTTCCAGAGCTCGAGTTGGGCAATCACTTGGTTAGTAAATGAGCAAGACATGACGAAACTGGGGTGACCAGTAGCGCAACCCAAGTTCATGAGACGCCCCTCAGCCAAGATGATGATGCCGGACTTGGTGTCGGGGAAGACCCATCTGTCTGTTTGAGGCTTGATTGTGATGCGCTTCACACCTGGGTATGTCTCCAATCCAAGCATGTCAATTTCGTTGTCGAAGTGGCCAATGTTGCAGACAATGGCATTGTTCTTCATCTTCCTCATGTGGTCGAGCATGATGATGTCCTTGTTACCGGTGGTGGTGACGAAGATGTCAGCCTCCGAGACAACGTCTTCCAGGGTCAATACTTGGAGACCTTCCATAAGAGCCTGAAGGGCGCAGATGGGATCGATCTCAGTCACGATCACACGGGCTCCGGCTTGCTTCAGGGCAGCAGCACAACCCTTTCCAACATCTCCGTAACCGGCAACAACGGCGACCTTGCCGGCAATCATGACATCAGTAGCTCTCATGAGACCATCTGGGAGAGAGTGGCGGCATCCGTACAAGTTGTCAAACTAATTGGGAAGAACAGAGACGAACAAACAAAGTATTAGATCACAGTTTAAGAATCTGATAACACAAAATAGGATATCGAAACAGAGTACTTGATTTGGGATCTTCCCAAGATCCCAAATCTTCTATTATATTCCCAGACTCATAGAAAAGCAGAAACAACTTCAGAAACAAGTTTTGGCAAATGTAAACATCAAACATATATGCATGTTCTTCAGGCAAAATTTAAATTGTTTTCCTGATAACACACGCAAAACATCAACAAGAAAACCTTAATAAGCAATTGGGTTTATACAAAATTCCATGAAGATCTGGTTAAAGCTAGAACAAACTTATCTACAGGATCTAAGGCAAACCCAGTAAGATACAGTAGATCTGCAACTTGTTAACATTGTATATCAGATCTAAAGCTCAAGATAAGATTGGAATAACTAGATCTAGAGCACAAGTAACATACCTTGCTCTTGGTGACAGAGTCATTGACGTTAATGGCGGGGAACAACAAAGTTCCATTAGCCTGCATCTGATAAAGCCTCTTAACACCAGTAGTAGTCTCCTCAGAAACACCAACAAGTCTCCCCTTCATCTTGTGGTACCTCTTGGGGTCAGTCTTCAACCCATCTTTGATAATGGTGAGAACGATCTGAAACTCGGCATTATCAGTAGAAGAAGGGTCAGGAACCTGACCAGTCTTCTCATAGATCTCCTCGGCCTTGACACCTTCATGGATCAAGAGAGTAGCATCACCACCATCGTCGACGATCAGATCTGGGCCACCACCGGGGCCCCAGTCGAGAGCCCTCTCGGTGCACCACCAGTACTCCTGAAGGGTTTCCCCCTTCCAGGCGAACACGGCGGCGCTATCGCGAGCAATCGCGGCAGCGGCGTGGTCCTGGGTGGAGAAAATATTGCAGGAGCACCAGCGGACCTCGGCGCCGAGGGCGGTTAGGGTTTCGATGAGAACGGCGGTTTGGATGGTCATGTGGAGAGAGCCGGTGATTCTAGCTCCCTTGAAGGGCTGTGATGGTCCGAACTCGGTCCTGCAAGAGATCAATCCGGGCATTTCGACCTCGGCGAGCTCGATTTCGAGGCGGCCAAAGTCGGCCTGAGACATGTCCTTGACCTTGTACTCCCGGCCGGAGGTGGTTTTCTCGACGAGCAACGCCATTGCTGAAGAAATTTGAGGTTTGGGGGGGGAAGAGAAGCTCTCTCTCTCTCTTTGTGTCGAGCTTTCGAGGTGAAATTTAGCTATGGCGAAGAGAGAGTGAGGCAAGTGAGCGAAGGTAGAAGGAGATGGAGAGGGTGTATAAATAGGTTTGAAGGCTTAGATCAACTCATCAAAAAAAAAAAAAAAAGGCTTAGATCAACGGTTGGAATTTTTTTGTAGTCGTAGGGATTTGATTGTGTTTTTTAATTTTTAGATGAGGTAAATTTCATTTTGGTCCTTAAAACGTCCATATAATGTTTTTACATTTTTACCTCAAAATTTAAAATTTATACATTTTATCTCTTCTAAAAGAAAAACTTCTGATATATGTCTTCCCCTGTCTAGGATCTTTCTTTGGTGATGGGTCTCCATCGGAATGGATGCTACAGTAGAAAACAGAAAATTTCAACAACAAAAAATAGAGATTTAGTCAAGAAATTGTTGATTTAAGATGCTTAATTACAACTAATAGGATAATTTGAATAATTGTTTAAAACATGGCGTACTTTTTATTTCTCTGACAACTAAAGGTACCCAAATGTAAATTTGTCTTTGAATAAATGATGAATGGGAGTTGGTGGATCTGGTAAAAGGAAGGAAACCGAAGCGTAGGCCGCGGTAAATGAAGTAGGAGACGAGGAGTGTAGGACCCACGTGGCTGTAGTTCCTGATTAGGAAACGCTTGGTTTTGTTGTGTTTTTTTTTTTGAGTAAACTTAGGAAACGCTTGGTTGGTCACTTAGTCTTGGTCTCTAATATGTTCTGATGTAGATTTTTATTGCTCTGTTTTCGAGCTTTATTGGTAAAATTTGGCATTATTTGGAGTAAATCACGATTTCTAACCGTTCATAAATGGTTTTCATTTTTTTTTTTTTCTTATTTGGCACTAATTTTTATTTTTATTTTGGTAAATAGTCACCGAACTCAAAGTTAAAATTGCTCTGTTTGTCCTTCTGATAATCTTTCGTTAAATGGTTAAGTGATGTCACAAAATTGCGCCACATGTCACTAAATATTTTTTTACTAAAATTTTCAACTAAAACTATAATAATTAAAATAATGACAGTATAACCAAACTTTAAAAAAAAATCCCACACCCCAATATTAGCTTCTCGCTCTCCCTGGGACTCTCCTTCTCTCTTCCAACCACCACCATCGTCGCGGGCACCCCTATGACTACCACCCTCGTTACCGACACTCCTCTGACCACCACCCCCTCATTTCTCTTTCTATCTCTCTTTTTAGGGTTTCTCTCCAATTTGGGATTTAGGGTTTTTTTTTTTTTTTTTTTTTGCTTCTCTTATGAAGAAATTCTTAAGGCCACCAATTGTTTTAGCTAATGTTCTTCTTAATCTTCACAATCCTTTTAGTTCTTCTTGTTCTTCCTAACTTCAGCTTACTTTCTGTAATTGTGAACCATATACGTTCATTTGTTTATGGCTAAATGTGCTAACGAATTGTGAAATATATGTATTATACGGGTATTGTTATTCTTTTTGCACATTAAATTATCTCGTATATAATCAAATTATCTTACATTGTTCATTTTGTTTTCATTGGATTCTTTTGTGGGCTTTTTGATTTTCTAGGTTTTGAACAATATAGGGAATCTGCATTATGTTGAAGAGGCTAAAGAAGTTGATTTCTTGATGGTTTTCGTCAATTTCGGCTTAATCGACTACTACAAAATATGGAATATGAGATAGTAGAAACCGAGTGGGTTTGTTAAAACCCTGCTGTTTCTAATTTTTGTAATTAAAATAATTATAAAAAAAAAA
>WUAT03000005.1:1132494-1145593 GCA_010015005.3 Ulmus americana
AGGGTAATAGTCTAAAACTCGTTTGGTGATTACTTGCTTATTAGTTGTGTTTGATGATCCTGTAGAATGTTATAAAAATTTAAAATATTGTTCCGCTGCGTTATAACGATAACCTAAAATAACATTCCAACATTTTTTAGGTCCATTTTGCATTTGGATCACTTCAAAAAAACTAAAAAATGCTTGTGAAGGGGCAAAGTGTCTATTTTTCTAAAGTTAGAGGGGTTTAGTTGTGGTTTTTAGAGTTAAGGGGGCAAAGTGCCAAACCGGTTAAAGTTAAGGAGGCATTCAAGCCAATTAATCTTGAAACTAATTATTTTGAATGAGTATTGTTGTTTTATTGTGAGACATAATTTTGAAATTGCTTTAAAAAAATCCAATAATCATCCTAAATCCTATATTAATTCAAGGGAATATATCATCAAAATCAATCAATTCATGAAAAATAACCTAACTATGCCACTAAGATGGATAATTTTTTATAAATGATAATATTTGACACATCTATTGTTGTCGAATTTTGAAACACGATAACTCATTGAAAAGATAAGAAGCTTACTTTCAATAGCGACCAAGATTAACCCAAAATAACTCTTGTAGTGACCACACGCACTGCTGGAAGTTGTGATGGCAAAATCACGTGCTGATAACTTTTGGCAGCTCATGTGGCTGCTATAAGCGTTTTTTGGGTTGATTTTGGTAGCCCTAGAAAGAACTTTCTCTTATATTTCCAATGAATTATCGTGTGTCAAAATATGACAGCAATAGAAGAGTCAAATATTATCATTTCTAAAAATTGTACATCTCAATAGCATAATTTGGTCATTTTCACATATTGATAGCCCTGCTATTAAGTTCCCTTAATTCAATTGAATTTTATCTATTGTAATTTTAACAATAATATGTATTTTTAGTTAAAATAAATATTTTTTTAATAATTAAAATAAATAATAATAATAATAATAACAACAATAATAATATACCTCTTAAAAAATATTAATTATATGATAAATAATAATAATTCTAATTTAAATAATAAATCAAATTTTAAATACTTCATTTTATTTTATTTTAATACAGGTCTTGTTATTTCCCCTGCTCTATCTATCGTATTCTATTTTTCCCTATTTGAATAGTCGGTTCAAATCATGAAAGATATGCCATTTCAACAAGTTCAAATCATTATTTGAATAGTCTGTTAAATCATGAACCAAACACTATTCAATTATTATCCTATCTAGTTTTTTTATGTTTGGAGAGACGGAGAATAAGAGAAGTGATCGAGAGAGAATGGTAATTGTAATGATAACTATAATAATAACGGTAATTATAACGGTAGTAGTAATTGTAAAGGTAATAGTAACAGTAACGATAACAGTAATGATAATGATAACAGTGATGGTAACTGTAACATTAATAGTAATAGTAATAGTAATGGTAACGGTAACGGTAACGGTAATTGTAACGGTAACGGTAACGATAATCGCAACGATAACAATAATAATAATTGTAACAGTAACGGTAACTATAAAAGTAATTGTAACGGTAACGGTAACGGTAATTGTAAAGGTTATGGTAATGTTAACGATAATAATAACGACAATGGTTGTGGTAATTGTAACCGTAACTGTAACTGTAATGGGTAACATGTAACAGTAACAATAATTATAAAGGTAATAGTAATGCTAACAGTAATAGTAACGACAATGGTAGAGATAATTATAACGGTAATAGTGATGATAACTGCAATGGTAATAGTAACGGTAATAGTAACGAAAAATGTAACGACAATGGTAATCGTAACAATAACGATATTAGTAATTAACAATATTAGTAATGGTAATTCTGTTTGAGACATGATTTAAACAAAATTTTGGTGATTTGAACAGGATAATTTTTTGAATAGGATTTTAAACATTTTGGTTAAAGTAAGCGGGGTCCACAAGATTAACGAATAATTTTATACAAAAGGTGGTGGGATATTGAAGTTTAAGAATAAAATAATATGAAAAATAATATTTTATGTAAAAGGTGGTGGGGATATTAATAATATATTGTAAAATGTTGTAGGTTTTAGGCGTGTAAGATGAAAAAGGTGGTAGAGTTTAGGTGTATAAATGATTGAATATGATATGATGATGTAAAAGGTGGTGAGGTTTACAAAATATAATAGACTAGGATAATTATTAGAATAGAGAAAGACAATGAATTTTTGAAGATTTTTGAAGAATAGGATAGTATATGATTTTTTTGAATAAGATATAGAATGAAGCCATGATAATGTTAATAGTAACGCTGACGACATTAGTAACGGTAACGGTAACGGTAACGGTAATAGAAATAGTAACAGTAACGATAATATTAACCACAATGGTAACGGTAACAGTATTAATAAGGTAACTATAATGATAATGTTAATAGTACGTTAGCACCTTTAAAAAAAGAAAAGAAGAAGTAATGGTGATGATAATTTTAACGGTAATATTAACAGTATTAGTAACGGTAACAGCAACAGTAATAGTAATAATAATGGTAACGGTAATGGTAATGGTATTTGTAACGGTAATAGTATTCGTAATGATAACGATAATTGTAATAGTAATAATAATTGTAATGATAATGGTAATAGTAATTGTAACGATAACAGTAACGGAAACTAAGATGAAAATGCAATGTGTCATTTTGAAGAAAACTTGAAAAATATGATTTGGCGAAACAATAACACTTAAGGTAGTGCGTAGTAGAACTAAATTATCATTTTCATTTGTACTGTTTTATCATGTCTTGTAAACTTTAATTCACCGATTAAACTAAAAAAATAAAATGTAATCATTTTAGTTCTAAATAATTTTCATGCAAAAAATAAGAAACAAACTCATGATAAGCAAGAAATCTCATTCTAACAAAAAATTTCTTCCATTACAAACATAAATCTAATTAAAATAACGATTTTTTCAAAAATAAAGAGTTCATTAAAACTACGTCCAACATTTTTAACCCTTTCAAATAACAAATCATTTAACCTTAATTAAATGTAACTATGTTGAAATACGAATCATCTTCATCACAATAATTTATTGAAATAATTAAATAAAAAAAAAACAAATCTCATTATAGAAGAGTGAGAGAGAAAAAAGAAACCAACGGAAGAACAAAGCATGGCAAATTCTAATCATAGTATAGTATTAATAGCACCAAATCTGTCGGAAGAGCAAACCCAAAGCGGCAAGAACGCATCGGGAAACGGACTGCCTCGGAAAGAGTGGAGATTTCCCACAAATATCAACATCCCAATCCTCTTTACACGTGTCTTCACTCTGGACCCACCGTTTTCCTCTACGTGTCTCTCCCTCACAATCTCTCTTCCACCATTTTACTCATACACACAATCACAACAAAACAAAATATTTTATGGTGTTCGTTGTATTTGTCTTTAGAAAACCCAAAATTTTATTTTCCCAAGCCATTGAAAAAAAAGTTCATTACACTCTCACCTACATAAATTAAAAAGAAGATATCATTATCTGCATGGTTTGTGTGTATAAGTGATCCATTTCTTATTTCTTGAGCAAATCGATTTTGTTGGTGGAGAAAATGGCTGGAAACGAGTGGATTAATGGGTACTTAGAAGCTATATTAGACAGTGGAGCCCCGGCCATTGAAGAGCAGAAGGCAACGCCGGTGAATCTGAGAGAGACAGGGCATTTCAATCCAACCAAGTACTTTGTTGAAGAGGTGGTGACAGGGGTGGATGAATCGGACCTGCATCGTACATGGATCAAAGTGGTCGCCACTCGCAACACTCGCGAGCGAAGCTCCAGGCTCGAGAACATGTGCTGGCGGATTTGGCATCTCACTCGCAAGAAGAAACAGGTTCTTCATTTCTTTCCTCTGTTTTCTTTTACTTTTTCATGAAAAGTTGTTTAATATGTAATTTGTGAGGTTTCTTCTTGTTTCTTGAGATTTGCTAATGTATATTGATTGTTTTTGGTCTTTAATTCATTAGTTAAACTATTAATCGTTGGACTTCCATCACAAACCCAAGATCTATATTCATGTATTAAGTTCTTTGTTCTTATTTGAAGTGAGACTCTTAATACGCTCTGATGAGACGATAACTTTTTAGTTTATCCATTTGGATCAGATCACTTGGTGGCTCACTAATTTTGAACGGATTGCGAGCTTGTTGGACTCCAATACATATTAGAGTATTGAGCTTTCATCTTAAAAGGCTAATGGTTGGTCTCCAAATGGGACTCTTAACATAAACTTAATCTATTTTCAATGTTCAATTTAATTTTTGTTTGGGATTTTCATTCAACAGAAACAAAACTGCAATGAAAATCTAGAATTACAAAATGAAATCTACTACAAAAACAGAAAAGTAAAATAGACTACTCTTAATTTCTCCTATATTTATATTATCCTTATTATAGTTTATTAGTGTAGTCTCCCATCAATTATTTATGGTGGCTGGTGGTACTATAACTCAGAACCACAACTTTCACTAATACCTTTAATCATAATACGACCAGCCACCATGAATAATTGATGGGAATCACTGTAATAATTCACGAAATTAGTAATTTTTATATATATATTTTCAAGAGATGAATTCGAAGCATAATATATATAGATTGCTCAAGGCTATATTGGATTCATGAAATAGTATGTCTTTTATATATTTAAATTAATAGTTTTATTTTGACCACATTACATGTTTGAACTAGCCAAAATAGTATTAAGCCTACAGAAAAAGAAAGGGGATGTTTTTTTATTTTCCTTACATGGTTGAGCAATACATCCATTGCTGTTTAGGATATGTTAGCTTGATTAACTGGCCACAATTTCACTGTTTCCATGTAGTTGGAATGGGAGGAACTTCAACGGCTGGCAAACCGTAGATGGGAGCGGGAACAAGGACGTAGAGATGCAACGGAGGACATGTCAGAAGACTTGTCCGAAGGAGAGAAGGGAGATAATTTGGCAGAGATGGTACCTTGTGACACTCCTTGGAAGATGTTCCAACGTAACATTTCCAACTTGGAAGTATGGTCAGATGATAAAAAGGAAAAGAAACTTTATATTGTCCTTATCAGGTATGAACCTTTTCTGTTTATCATATAAAAAACTCTTATTGTAGACATAAGCCAGACTATTCTTCAACTAAGATAAATGTTGTTCGATGTTAATATATTTTTCGTTCTAAATATTTGAAAATTCTGCCACTTCTCTTGGTGTATATTTGATTTTGATCATCGCTAGAGTGATGCCTTACTTATGTTCTGTTTCAATAATGAGTTCAATTCCAAAATTTTCATTCTTTAAATTGGTTGCCAAAGAGCTACCAAGGCAACTTTTTATGATTCAAAGAGTATTAACTAGCATAGCAAATAATCTTGATGACCAGTTTGCATGGTTTGGTACGAGGAGAAAACATGGAGCTTGGTCGCGACTCTGACACGGGTGGACAGGTATGTGTTGGTCATAACATCCTTCCATGAATAAATGGTACTACTGCTTAGATATTATTTTCCATGATTTTAATATGTGCTTACACCCTTAAAAACTATTATAGGTCAAATACGTGGTGGAGCTGTCTCGGGCTCTTGCTAGGATGCCTGGGGTTTACCGAGTAGATCTCTTTACTCGCCAAATATCTTCTCCTGATGTTGATTGGAGCTATGGTGAGCCAACAGAGATGCTAACTTCAGGCCTTGATGATGGAGATGGCGTTGATATAGGAGAGAGCAGTGGGGCATATATTATAAGGATACCCTTTGGTCCTCGTGATAAGTACCTCAGCAAAGAACTACTCTGGCCTTATGTTCAAGAATTTGTTGATGGAGCTTTAGCTCACATTCTTAATATGTCAAAAGTTTTGGGTGAACAAATCGGTGGAGGCCAGCCAATTTGGCCATATGTGATTCATGGCCATTATGCAGATGCAGGGGATAGTGCTGCTCTTCTTTCTGGTGCTTTAAATGTTCCAATGGTTCTAACAGGACACTCACTTGGAAGAAACAAGCTTGAACAGCTTCTAAAGCAGGGACGCCAATCAAAAGAGGACATCAATTCCACATATAGGATCATGAGAAGGATAGAAGCAGAAGAACTTTCACTTGATGCTGCAGAGCTCGTCATTACTAGTACTAAACAGGAGATTGAAGAGCAATGGGGACTATATGATGGGTTTGATGTCAAGCTTGAGAAAGTGTTGCGTGCCCGTGCTAGACGAGGGGTCAATTGCCATGGCCGCTTTATGCCAAGGATGGTGGTAAGCATTTTTATATATTATGTTCTTTCAGTTCTAAACATAAAGAGTGGTACAAAATCATTTCTGTTAATACCATAAGTACTGAGGTTACAATTGCTTTGTAGGTTATTCCTCCTGGCATGGATTTTAGCAATGTTGTGGTCCAAGAAGATGTCCCAGAGGTTGATGGGGAACTTACGCAACTTATTGGTGGCACTGATGGGTCTTCTCCAAAAGCACTCCCAGCAATATGGTCAGAAGTGAGTGTCTGGTTCGCGATACTTAATGTTAGTACTAAGTAATTTTTGTTTCAATTGTTGCCTTATAATAACATCTCTTGGCAGGTTATGCGGTTTCTTACAAATCCTCACAAGCCAATGATCTTGGCTCTATCAAGACCAGATCCAAAGAAGAATATAACCACTCTTTTGAAGGCTTTTGGAGAATGTCGACCCCTAAAAGAACTTGCTAATCTTGTAAGTAGGTTTTGGTGCAGTTGATCAAATAAGTTCTAGTTAATACACTCCGATGTTTGCAACAAATGAAACTAATATGTTTTAAACAGACACTGATAATGGGGAATCGGGATGATATCGATGAGATGTCTGGCGGAAATGCTAGTGTGCTTGTCACTGTGTTGAAACTGATTGATAAGTATGATCTATATGGACAAGTAGCCTATCCTAAGCATCACAAGCAATCTGATGTACCTGAAATATACCGGCTTGCAGCAAAGACAAAGGTTTGTGCAACTTGTTACATTTTAAATTTTTAATTGGAACTTCTTTTTTACATTATTATTTATATTTGATGAGCGGCTAAGTGGTCTGAAATTTGGCAGGGAGTCTTCATAAATCCAGCCCTAGTAGAGCCATTTGGACTTACTTTGATTGAGGTTTGTTATTGTTTAGTACCATCTATTGGAATCCCTGTTCTTCTCCTAAAATAACAAGTTTGATTCAATTTTGCAATTACACAGGCGGCAGCACACGGGCTTCCAATGGTGGCTACTAAAAATGGTGGACCAGTTGACATTCACCGGGTAAGGATGTTTGCTTTCTTTTTCTATCTTATCATAACGTTGGTGCATGTTAGGCAAAGAAAAAGAAAAACTCCAGGATTCTTTTGTTCTTGCTATAGTTTCAAGTTTTCTCTAATCCAACTTCTGTTTTCTTCGCTTACAAACATTTGGAAAAAAAAAAAGAAGAAGAAGAAGAAGAAGCAGAGAGTAATCTCATCTAAGATGACTCAGTCATTTTTATTTTTTGTCATGGTTTTAGGCTTTGAACAATGGTTTACTGGTGGACCCCCATGATCAGCAAGAAATTGCTTCAGCTCTGCTTAAGCTGTTATCAGAGAAGAACTTATGGCATGAGTGTACAAAGAATGGTTGGAAGAACATTCACCTCTTCTCATGGCCTGAACACTGTCGGACTTACTTAACAAGGGTGGCTGCATGTCGCATGAGGCACCCGCAATGGCAAACAGATACCCCGAGCGATGAGACAGCTGTTGAGGAGTCTTTCAATGATTCACTTAAAGATGTCCAAGATATGTCTCTTAGGCTCTCGGTCGATGGGGAAAAGTCTTCATTTAATGGATCTTTCGATGTGGCTTCAGCTGGCGGTGATCCTGAGCTTCAAGATCAAGTGAAACGGGTTCTAAGCAAGATGAAGAAGCCAGAATCTGGTCCAACTGACAATGATTCCGGAAACAAGTCTCTTGAGTATGTGCCAAGCAAGTACCCCTTGTTAAGGCGGAGGCGTAAGCTGATTGTCATAGCACTTGATTGGTATGACAGCAACGGAGCTCCAGAAAAGAAAATGATTCAGATTGTGCAAGAGATAATTAAGGCTGTCCGGTTAGACTCTCAAATAGCAAGAGTCTCTGGATTTGCCTTATCAACAGCTATGCCAATCTCAGAAGCATTAGAGTTCTTGAAGTCAGGGAAGATCCAGGTAAATGAGTTTGATGCATTGGTTTGCAGCAGTGGAAGTGAAGTATACTATCCGGGCACTTATACGGAAGAAGATGGAAAGCTTTTCCCTGATCCGGACTATGCAACACATATTGACTATCGGTGGGGATGTGAAGGTTTAAAGAAAACCATTTCGAAGTTGTTAAATACCCCGGAAGGGAAAGGCAACTCCGTTCGGTCTTCAGGTCCCATTGAGGAAGATTTGAGATCAAGCAATGCACATTGCATTTCCTACCTAATAAAGGATCCCAATAAGGTAGATTAAATTTACTAATGTGAGTCTTGTGATATGAAAAGAGTTTGGTTTGGTTTAATTTTTTATTTTGTTCAATAATATTTGTTTTTGCAGGCAAGGAAAGTTGATGACTTGAGGCAGAAGCTTAGGATGCGAGGGCTGCGTTGCCATCCTATGTACTGCAGGAATGCGACAAGAATGCAAATTATTCCTCTCCTTGCATCTCGAGCGCAAGCACTGAGGTACACTTGCTACCTATTTTTAAACCTATAAAAAGTAAAATGTCCCAATTTACACACAGGGACATGGAACACATATTAGTTTATGAGTGGACTTTATGATACACATATAGGATCTTAATTAAACCTTGCGCACCTTGATACTACGTGTTGAACTATCAAAGTTTGATAGACTATGATCAGGCAGACATATTCATTAGTATATAAAATCATTGTTGGTCCACCTTCTAACAAATTTCAATTTTGGGAAAAGTGGTAAGCTAACATGGTATATGTAATTGAACTCTTCAATTTGTTCCCACGTGGTGATAATGGGTTTTGTATTAAGTGTTCTCATGTTGGGTTTGTCAACTCACATGTTGGTCCATTGTCCAATCCCAAACATAGAGGGGATTGTTAAAGTATAAAATTATTGTTGGCACACCTCTTAACAGCATAAACTTTTGCGAAAATAGTATACTAACAATAGTTTGGTAATTGTCAAGTCACAGACTCACTAATAATGTGAGAATGACTGATCAAACCTCATAGGTTGGTGTAAGCCAAAGACTATACTCCTTTTTATCCCAAGGGAATGGACTTGATTTTATGGAAAGTGATCTTTCTACACTTCAGCCAAATGGAATATTTTAGTCTTGCATTTTGATCAATTTGACTATATTAACATAATCCAAAAGGCATACAACAAGAACAGAGGGGTCTTCCTTTTTTTTTCCATAGCTGAGCTTGGATCCATTATCTCTAAACTTTTCTTAAAGTGGTCAGTTTATATTACTAGATCATGCAACTAAAGAAGACTTTAGGAAAGCTCCTAGAGAAAATGGTTTCTGACATTGTTCATACGAGTACTCTCTCTATTGGTGCCAAAAGAAAGTTTGGCAGCAGGCTCCCTTTTAAACTTTTCCAATATTTCACCGTTTTACTAGTGGTAGGAAACTCCTCATTTGAATATATTATCTCTTATTCTAAAGTAACTTGCTATTGCTTTAGCTAATGCCATACTAGTGCATGCATGTCGATATCACCTTTCGGCTTTCAGCACTCACCTGCTTAGTCAACCAACATACATGTCACAGTATACATGTTAGGCACCTTACTAAATAAATCTCGGAGTTAAAATAATATATAGTGTGGTAACTCACATTTCGATTTGTTCTACCAAAAAGATCCAATATTAAAGTTTGCTGATTTTTTTAAAGAGAATCTCATAGATTAATAACGCTAAAACTCAAACTAATGATACAAACGTTAGTTTGATTTGTTTTGTGCGATTAACTATGAGTATCTGTCAAATCATCAGCAAATGTTGACGTATGGTTGGTCCTTCTGTCAAAGAAATCGAAATATAAGATATCACCATGCATGTACCATTTTGCAAGTATATAAGTTTAGTATAATTTTTTTTTTGGTAAAAATAACTTTAGTATAATTGGTTGTGATGTTCAGGTACATATTTGTGCGGTGGAGATTGAATGTGGCGAACATGTTCGTGTTTCTTGGCGAAAATGGAGACACCGATTATGAGGAAATGATAACAGGGACTCATAAGACTGTGATCATGAAAGGAGTTGCAGTTAAAGGTTCGGAAGAGCTGCTGAGAACATCAGGAAGCTACTTGAAAGATGACATTGTTCCCCCAGCAAGCCCGCTTGTTGCCATCATCAACGGCGATGCATCTCCCACTGAAATTGCCAATGCCCTTAAACAAGTCTCGAAATCTGCTGCTGGAATGTGAGCAGATATATGCCACTCTCTCTCTCTCTCTATATATATATTTCTGTTTTTACATGTATAAATATTCTTTTGTCTAGTGAAATATATTTCAATGTCTTTTTGATTCCTATCATGGAATGGATATGATCTGTTGTGCAATTTGCAAAACTAGACCTTGGATGATGGCTCCCCATTCTCATAAAATGTTTTCTGTTGTCATTATCTGTATAAACGATTAAGCTTGGGCTTTTTTTTTTTGGTTAATTACATTTTGGTACTTGTATTTTGAATTTGTCTCCAAAAGATTAATGGTGGTCTGTCTAGAAATGAAAATTAATTAAGTTTATATGAGTATTTTTGTTATTTTTCATTATTACAATCAACCTATTTTGACTAAGAGTGTTATGCAACTAAAACTAAATACAAAGGTTGTGGAAACCGTTTGAAACCATTATGTCGAATTTGTATAAATTAAAAGTGCAAAAATACAAGTTTTATTTTGCAAATTTTTTTTATCAGAATTCTGCAAAAATTGATGTCAATAGAACCTCATATAAATTTTTATTTTTTATTATTTTTAAATAAATCATTAAGAAGATTTTTGGGATATTTACATGAATACCTTGAAAAATAAGTCACTTGTAATGCTCGGATTTACCCCTGCATTAGTAATGAATTAAAGGTTGAATAAATGTGATCGAATAAGAGATTCCAAATTAGTATTTCCAGTCCTGTTTGGAAGCCAATCCGAATGAAGCATGCTCGGCCCAAGTTCCATGTCCCAAATAGAAGAGATCATAAGCCTTAAAAGAAAGCAAGCCATGAGCGGAGAAAACTGAGAATAGTGTTCGGGTCTTGGGGTTCCGGACGGAACCCTTCGCATAAGGTTCCAGACAGACCCTCCATAAAAAGGAAGTCCAAAAAGAAGGAATCGGAAGATGAGGCCTGGCGACCACTCCCAAGGAGTCCCGGACGGTTCATATCTGAAAACGGTTCCGAATAGAGGAAGCATGATCAATTCCAAAGTGTTTGGATAAGTGATTCCGAACGGAACTTCTTAAGCAAGGTCCCAAACGGGCCACTCATGAAACAAGAGCTATGGAGAAGGTTCAAAACAATTAATCTAAGAAGTATTTCCAAGAAGTCCCAGACATGTAATCCCAAACAGTAAGGATCCGTTCGGAGGGTCTACACCGACTCTTCTGACATAATCTTCTTCTTTTCAGAGGTGCAGACTCCCAGTCTTCCTCGAGCCAACAAAGATATGGATAAGATCTCTTTAGATATTTTGTATATTAAATTACTGTAAAGCCCTCACCTCTCTTCCTAAAAATAAAGAACTCACTCAATGTAAGGGGGAGATGGATTCATTCTTCCAAAAAGACTAAAAACAACATTATCTCTCTAGAAAAGAGCTCGTCTTATCTCTAAACTCCCATTTGGTGTTCTTCACTAAATCAATAAAATTATCTAAGTGGATGTAGGTGATTTGCTAAACCACTATACACTTTGTTTTTATCTCTTTATTTCTAGCAATCTCCATATTTCAATCCAAAAATCCTTTATTAATGGGATTCTGAATTGTTAGCCAAAATTGGTTCTAACAATTGCATTAGAAGGAGGGCCCTTCGAAAAAGTGATCCAACGATCCACCACCATTTCTCATCTATGTTCCATCCTAACAAGAAGAAACCATGGCTTCTACAAGTCGTACAGTCTCCAACTTACAAAAACATAAATAGCAAAACTCGCAACCAACCCTGAATAGAGATTTAGGTTGGATAAATAAGAGGATAATCCTCCCAAAAAATAAATTGAAAGATAGCTAAATGGACCAGCCAAGGCAGGTACTTATCTCAAAGATCTATCTTCATGAACTTTTAACTCAGGTCCTGACTCAAAGTGCTACCCCTAATACCCAGCTGTCCGAACAGGTAGTAGCGGAAGCTTCGCCCTCTCGGTTGGAAGTGTCAAGCAAACCAAGATGTTAGGAAAAGCCTAACTGGGAAGGCCCAATGGAAAGTTTCAAGGGAACCCATAGTGTTGTTTCCGAACAAACCACAGACTTCGTATCTGAGCGAGCGGAAAATACCTCTCCAAGAAGGTCTGTATGGAGCCGAATACACTTACCCTTTCTGAAACATTCAACATCCAAACTAGTGTCCACCCAAATAGTACCATCACGATGATGGGGACAAAGGGGTTGAAAGAAACATGTTTGGAAAAATGTGGAATTACCCCCGATCGAAGCCAATGAATTAGCTCCCAGGAGGCAGATCACATAAACTTCCCATAATGCCACTGCTATTTATGAACAAGATATGTAAATTAAATTGAATAAATGTTTTCTTTTATTATGTACTCTCCTTTTGTTTTTATTAAAATTGTGTTATTAAATAGCTTCATGTTATGCTAAAATAAAGGAGCATTTAAAGAAATACTTCTTAATTGGGAGGGAGTGCGATTCTTGGATCACCCTTAGAGGTTCGATCTAGAAGACACACCCTCCAGACTGAAGCCCATGCTCCATCTGGAAGGCAGTACAATTCTTGGATCACCCTTAGAGGTTCGATTAGGAAGACTCACCCTCCGAACCGAAGTCCATGCTTCGTCTGGGAGGGAGTGTAATTCCTGGATTACCCTAAGAGATTCGATCCGATAAATGCACCCTTCAGACC
>WUAT03000005.1:1167568-1177829 GCA_010015005.3 Ulmus americana
GGCTTTTTTTTATTTATTAATTTTTATAGTTATTTGGTTCGCGATTCTTCACTATTCTAATCAGAACATTCTAAATATGATTTTGTTTGGTTGAGAGTATTTTAAATAGAATTTTTGTAAAAAGTAATAGCCTGATAGGGTTTACGGATTTCAATAATAATAGAATATAAAAGAATAATATTTTATTAAAAAGGTGGTGAAAAGATAATATTTTATTAAAAAGTGGAGAGATACTATTTTATTAAAAAGTGATGGAGAAGTAATATTTTATTAAAAATATTGTGGAAAGTGGAACCTATTCATGTAAAGTTAGTGTTGCAAAAAGGAGTTTATTTTTGATAAATCGCGAAGCAAACAATCACGAGTTTTTAAAATACTAGTCGGTGATTTCAACCAAACAACCTCTTTATTTTTATTATTTTAAATACTGTTAAAACAAATTTGAAAAGTTGGCTGGGGAAAGATCTCGTTTTGGTGAGGAAATTACACCCTGTACCCCCTTTTTCCTAACCCATTAAATTTGCACACCTTTTTAAAAATTATTACATCTGTATCTCTTTTTTGGAGTAAAATACGTTTTTACACCTTAATTCAAGCTGAAAATGATTATATTTGTTTGCATATTTGTAAACAATTGTTTATATTTTTTCCTCGGTTGAAAAATTGATGGAGTAGTCATCAGTTGAAGAATTGCCAGAGGACTCGTCAATTCCTAAATCGAAGCAATGAATATTACAAAATTATAATTTGTTATACTCTGAAAGGATAAAATGAGTAAAAAAAATTGTATATTTATAATGGACTTAATAAAGGAGTATAAATGTTTACATGTGTCATTTTAGGGGCATTCCTGTAATTCCCAAGATCAGATGATCCACCAACTTGTCCGCTTTAAGTCTTGTATCTTTCTTATAAAAGTAACCGGTGCTACTGCTTCAAAATGAGTCGGTGCTCTTGCAATGGCAATTATTATTAGGTTCTATTTACGAAGGCATTCTTAGATTGTTTATCCCTCCAATAGTGTTATTAAAAGCGCAGAAGGAACTTTTTGGATGGTTTCTCACTAGTGGTGTAAGAGTTAGCCCCCAAATTTAGTAGTGGGGGCAGCTACGTAAATCTTCCCGCATAGGTATGAGCTCCATCTCTGTGAATCCCGAAACTCGTTGTGAGCATGAAAATGGGGGATGTCTTTGTTTAGGTGAAGTGATTGTTGAGTATACATGAATAAATAGTAGCAGAAAAGAAGCATATAATAACTTTTTTATACTAAAAATAAAAAAGTGCATAAAGAAAATTTTATACAAATAAATAGAACAATAAAAATAAATCTTAAAAAATAATAATAATAATAATTGAGTGAGGACAACGAGTTTTTTAAGTGGGGGAATAAAATTGAAATTTTCTAAAAATAATCCATACAATTTATTGACCAAAATAATTTCAGTTGCAAATAAAGTCCCACATAGCTATAACTAAATATACATGGCAGATAGTTTAATATAAGGTGATCATTTTATTTTCACAAATTAATTAATATTACACTATGAAATAATTCAAGTCCAACCCTTCCTCATTTAAAATAAATTATTTTCTATTTTTTTAAGGTCATAAAAATAATTTTAAACAAACATTTCACATTTTACAAAATCTCAAAAACATAATTAAAAACAATAATTTAAATGTCTAATTTGAATCGCAAAATATGAATGAATGAAATTAAATGGTATTATTTTTCCAATTTCAATAAAATAATTATTATTCAATCTCAGCTTAGAATCCAAACTAAATCAAGATTTCATTTTAATACGTAACAGTACATTTAAATCGATCCAAGAGGTGAATAATTTTTTGTCTGGGTTGTTTGGAGGGTTTTTCAAATTGAACTGTCATTTTTCGATTTGAAAAATTAAAAAGTATTATAATTTACGATTAATTCAGTTTGAAACCAACATTTTGTAGTTCAGTTTGGAATTTGGATTTCAATGAATTGGAATTAGCAGTTTGGACCAATGATTTGAACAGTTTTAGAAACAATTTAGATGGAGGGTGAGTTGGGGCTGTTTAGGATAGTTTGAGCAGTTTTGGGACTATCTTTCCATTCGATTGAATTTGAACTGAAAGTATCAAACCGAATTGAAGACTATTTCAAATTATTTTATTTTTCAAGTTGAACGAAATTATTAAACCAACAATTTTAACAAATCGATTCACACCTACCTAGGACCAGCTTTCTTTTCGAAAAAAGAGGAAGCCATTAAAATAATTTTTAATTTTTTCTTTTTTTAAGTCATAAAAATAATTTTCAAAATAATAAAATTTCATGAATTTAAATATCTCCAAAAAAAATTTTTTTTTTAAAAAATCAAAATTTTAAAATAAAGTTTAAACAAAGGTACAATATCACTAGTCTAACAAAGAATCAACAATAACTTTATAGAGTCGATAATACTTTAAATTTAAGAGTCTAATTTGACTAGGCAAGATGATATTATTATTCCACATTCAATAAAAATAAAATAATTATCAGTTTATTTTCGGAACTGTAACTTTAAATCAAGGCACCATTAGGCAAGGAAACAAATATCAAGCATAATAATTATTTACAAAACCACAAGGCCATTTTTAATAATTTGTCATATCATTAAGGAATTAAATTGCTACTCTCTCTTAAATAAAACATACCAAAGCATACTGAGATAGAACTCCATTAATGTTTCTCAACATGTTAAAACCGACAGTTTTTCATTTGAATCACTAACCCTCTCAAACCTATCCACCTTCATCAATCTAGAATTAAGAATTTTAATAAAAATTGTCAAGGGACAAATTGTCCTGTTTGCCAAGAAAACAACTTTGAGGAGCACAGAAAAGAAACTAAGCCAACATTTACATCGACTAATTTTACATACAAATTTAAAGCAGAGAACTATGGAAACACGGCAAAAAATGAGAAGAGGGTGTCACGCAAATCAAGGAGGGGATTGTATTCGCAACTTGTTGGCGACATAGAGCATATGACTGATATTTGTTGGAGGGTAGTTCTGTAACAGTTTGAGATTAGAAGTGAAATCACCTGCCAATAGTCTTCTCCGAACCAGAATCAACATTGCGCAGCATACACGGAGAAGAGTTTCCTGCAAAAATGAAAGCTACAATTTGTTAGCTTCAGTGAAGAGAATTCCACCCCACAAATTTGTTTCAATATGGAAATTGCAGAAATATGTTTTGCCACCACTTAATTTTTAACAACAATAATCTCATAACTAAATATAACATCTGACCGAGAAAAAGTCAGAAAACATCCTTAATCTTTAAGAACTCTCTTTTTCGTTAATATAAAGCATTTAGTGTCCCATCCACATCCATGCCAAGTCAATATAATCTTCCACTCATATATTCATCTACTCTTCCACTTGTATCTTCATCATGACAATACACCTTTATTTAGTATTCCTTGAGCATAACATGACCCTCTGGTGATTTTATCGTGGAACTATCTATGTTAGGCAAATTAGAATGGATCTCAAAAGCCAATTACTATCCAACCTTAGACATGATTACGGCAACATCTAAAGTCCCTTGAAAATTCTTTTAGCTGTATAGCAATTACTTTCATCTCCAATATGAAGCCCAGAAAAGACAAAATGCAAATGAGATACTACAGCATGTTTTGCCAATTACCCCTGGTGAAAAGGGGAAGAAAATAGGGAGAAACATAAGAGTAAAATGTAGAGAAACGGTCCTACCTGAGGACCTTCAGGGTCACTTAGAAGTGTGTCCCAGATATGGAGGCTGTCCGCGAAATTGAATTCTTGGGTCAATAGGAGAGTGATCCACCTAAATGCATAAAACTGAGGGTTGACCTGAGGGGGAAAAAATCGTAAAGAAGTTAGCATTTTAAAAGAATTCCTTGGTAACTAAAGGTGGTAAAGAAGTTATAACGAAAATTGACAAACCATGAATGCTTTCAGTTCAGCACCTTTGCTATTAAAAGTGCATTCTAGTTTTGAAAGAGATTTATAAATTGGAGTTTTGAAAGAGAGAACCTTCTTCAAATTTCATTTTTCTTTCTCTACCCAGGAAATTTTACTAATCAAGACAAAAATCATAGCAAAAGCATATTTTAGTAAAGAATGGAGCTTCGATTTGACAGCTCCTTGCATCCTTGTATTACAGTCAATTATTAATAATAAGTCAAATCAATCAATTCCAATTGAGAGGAACAAAGGAAACTATTAATCATAGATCACTTGCCAGCTTCTAACCATACTTAAAAGTCATGTCTTACTTTGGTTGTGATCTCAAGATGACGCCACAGCTCTTCATCATGCTCCTTCAGAAGTTGAGACAACCTTGTAATTGTGGAGCGGATTCCCACAACACTGTTGTCAAGTTGCTGACAGAAATGGTCACGGAATCCACTCAATAACTCAACAAAACAAAAGAATGTGTCTGCTTCTGCACAGCCCTGTATAACTTGACATTAGGAAATGGTAAGCATAACGAAACCAGTAACAAAAGGAAAGCATGAATACATGATGCCAAGATTGAAAATACTGATTGAGGTATGATAGGAAATAAAGCTCATCAATGTAATCTTATCCTTCATAACAGTCAACTATCATGTCTGACAAACAACATGGTTCAAATTAAATTTGTTATTTCTTCTTGGGTGCAAAGAAGTGCATAAAATATGTGCATGTGCTCGTGAGAAATTGTCTCCATTCTGCACTATCAAGTTTCAGAAAATTAATCTTTCAAATACAACATATCCTCTAGAAGAAGAAGAAGAAGAAGAAGAAAGGCAATACAAAATATTAAAAGGAACGAAATTATACCACACACACACTTCCAATTCAAATTCATTTAAAACAAAACAAAGGTATCTTCTTAAGAAAAAGAAACCTGTAAAATTAAAAATACAAAAGAAACATTAGGCTTAGAAGTCCTATCCTAAAAAGATGACCATGAGAAGGAATCAAGAAAGTCAATATCGGGGACTTAGTGCTGGAAGCATTTATATCCCGATGAATGAATATATGCTTTGAATTTCAAACACAAACAGTAAAATGTAAACTAAATAATTCAGGCTTCCAGCAAATGATAAAAATGATTAAAGATTAACCAAAAGTAAAGATAGAAGCAACCAAGGCAACATATCATATACTTACCGCATTTTCTTCGTCAGGATCATTTCTGAATACATAGTACAGAGGTGCCAAAATCTCATTCATCCCTTGAACATATCTTATACCCGGATTTAACTTTGCAAATATCATTAAAATGTTCCTTAAAGCCTCCTGAAAATGTGAGATACACAAAACTCAGCAAATTGTCTGTATGCACACATACAGTGTAAAAGCTAGTTTATATCATATTACAGGCCAAAGATCAAGGGCAGACCTGATTGGATTTGGCAAATGATGAGTCCCCTGAAAAAAAGTGCATGTCTGGATGAGTACGCTTCACATCTCGGTCAATCTGCTCAATGATTTCTGTGTCCTGCAAAATTCAAAGTTGGAAAGTACATTTCACAAGAATGAGGCAAAAAAAACCCTGCAAATTGAAATGAAATGTGGTACACAGCGTGAACTGAAAAATAAAAGGAAAGGAATAACTCTCCTATGTATACTACAAACATGACATAGTCTTGATGATTGATTCTTTCAGGAATCAAATGTCGTGTCAAAAGAAGAAATATGAGCATCAGAAATTTCTTAACTTTTCCAAGAACAAGAAATGTCAATATATAGTTGATAAACCAAATGCTAGATGTGGCAGATCCATAAGCAATATTAAAACTTTTGGATACATGTCTGAAACGCCTCACGTTGAAACTAAAGTCCTCTGGTCAAAAAGGTTCACACGTATATGTAATTAGAAGTTTTTTTTTTGCTCTTGAAAGAGGAATATAACTCTTGCCCACCAGAGAGAAAGAGAGATGCAAAGAAGTCTCAAAAGGTATATCTCGTACTTCAAGATGTTAAGATGCTTTAGGTTACAGGAACTATACCAAGATGATACACTAGTGAATGTTGGCTTTTGGTTGTAATAATTTAATGGTCAGACCTTGGAACCAAAGCTCTTAATTTCATCAAAAATGCAATCATCAGCATTTTAAAGCAACTACTATCATGCTCACAAATTTTATTTATGAAAATACTAAAATATTAATAATCTCTAAATGGAAGTCTCAAGTAAGTTCATTAGTAACGTTACCTGAAAGAACTGATTCCAAATGCTGCTCTGCCCAAGACTCAGTGGATGCTCCCCATGAGTTATTTGAGATCTTGAAAGTACACATCTACTTTCAGATTTTGAGTCATCATTTTCACAATTTGATTTCTCCAGCCTCCTCGTGATTTCTGACTGACTAGCCACAAAGACATTAAGAAATCCCCAATTGTACAGACAAAAATAGGAAAATGCGTGAGACAGAAGCTTGCTCCAGTAATCTATCACCTTTCACTATCACTTACTATAACAAAAATCAAGATAGGTCTGCGTAGATATGGGATTCCCTATTTAAGCGAGACTAAAAGAGAATAGCATTATAATAATTGGGCAATGAGACAAAAAATGATTCGTCAAAACTCAAAACTATACTTTTATCAAAAAAAAAAAAAAAAACTCAAAACACTACTAGCGACTCACCACCAAAAGTGAAATGCTTAAGATTCATTATTTAAATCCAATAACAACAAAGACCCAGAGATCTGTCGATAAATCTTAGAAATAAGCCAATCTACTAATCTAGTAACTTAATACAAAGCTCACTCAATATCGATCACTCTTGGACCTCACAGCATTGAGCTTATCATATTTCAGGTGTATCAGTTCGGTTGTTTTAAGCCTCCCCAGTGCAAATAAAAACAAAAATTTAGTTATCCTCTTCAATATAACTCAAATATGATGAAAGAAATTGAAAGGTTCCAAGTGCCAATTACAAAGCCAGATGTACTGTTGTTCCATTTCCTAATTCCTATTATTCAATTCCCTAGGGATCTCCTAAAATCAACATCACGTGAAAATTGCGATGGAGAAAGCAATAAAAACATGACTTACAGGATTCATCAAAAGGTCCTCTTTGAAATGCTTGTACTGAGACCTCTTTTTAGCTAACTCAGTAGACCAAAAACTACGATCCGGAGGTAGATACCCCAGTAAAAGCTGCAACAATCAAAGACACAGCAAGTCAAAACCCAATTCCCTTTCAAGGCTATATGAATTTACCAAATCAAAAACTTATATCTTCAAGATACATACTTGTTTTCTCAAAAAAATTTACTTTCCCCACATTTTCTCGATAACCAAACAAAGAAATGAAATCAAATACACATAATGAACATACTATACAGATACCTTCCACACCGTCGAACGAATCCCAGCACCATCCGGTATACCCTGCGACGCGATTCTCCTCAAGTTGCTCGTGTTTATCACCTTCTTGGATAACTACCAAAACAATTCACAATTCCTCAGATCAGATATCCACACAAACACAAGAAACCAAGAAAATCACCTCAAAGAAAAGAGGTCAAACAAACTCCAACCTCGGCCAATAGCTGAGCCTGGCGAGAAATTTCCTCAGCTGAATTTACACCAGAGCTGCCATTTTCTTCCTTACCGGAGCGCGAATCTTCGATTTCCGGCTTCGGACGCTCTTTATCAACGACCACAGAAGGAGGCGGCAAAGGAACGGGAGGTTCAACCCTAGCGGGCTCAGCGGTGGAGGTGGCATCGGCGGTGGTGGCTTTGGTGTCGTAGCGACTGTGGCGATCGTCTTCGGTGGCCGGAGGTGAGGTCCAGAGCGAGCTGTTGAGCCAATCCGGAACCTTCTTCTTCACCATTATAGCTATTATTGAAGAAGAATCGATCTAGGGTTCTTCTTCTTCTTCAGCTAATTTAAGTTACTCTTCTTCCTTCTTCTCTTCTCTTCTCTTCTCTTCTTACAAAGTGACAGCTAGGTCAGGAAAACGTTTCCGGGAACAATATGCAAAGGCCACGTTACTAATATTATTTAAAATAAAATAAAAAACAAAAGATTAATAATTCTTTTTGTTTAAATGATATGTTAAGGATATTTGCCATTTTTTTCGATCTTTCACATCACAGTCTCAAAGTTTAATATACTCAGAGCATCTATAATTTTTCAACCACAATATATTTTTTAATAATATTTTAATATAATATTTTTTAATATCTAAAAAGATATTCTTATAAAATTTTATTATAAATTTGTATTCACTAAAAAAAATTAAAAACATTTTTAATTAGTACAAAAAATTATATATCTCTTAAATAAAAATACAAAAAAAATTTATAAAAATATTTTTAAAGCATTAGAAAATAAAGTATTCAAAAATCATCCAAAAATACAGTGTAATTGAAAAGTTATTGATGAAACTACTATAATTAAAAAAAAAATCATTAATATATATATAATTCTCTGTTAATATCTCCCTTAAGATATAACAATTCTTTTTTAAAACTAGTTATTTTTTTCAAAAATAAACAAATTATAATTTTTACACTACAAATAAGAATAATAAAATAGTTATGATAATTATTGTAATTTTTTAACCATGACATATTACTATAATTTAAATATAAAAAAATTCGAGAAGAAAATATGTAGTTATTTTTATGAACAAAAAATAAATGTTATTTTTTAATATGTTACCAATATTATGTAAATAATTTACAATAAAAAATATTTAAATTATATAATAATTTGTTTATTCATTAAAAGTCTAAAATCTTAATAGATATAATACTAAAGTCCATTATATTATATACGTAAACTATTAAACGGTTTTACAAAAAAAATTGTATTGTATAACTACCCCTTTTTGTAAAATATTATTAAATAGTTCAAATTAGTGGTAATTTCTAATTTAACCTACGGTTACCATTGAAAAACAAGATTTGGGATGCCACACATATAGCCAATTGACTTAATACAAAGTAAAATTCGAAACAATATTGGGGACGTAGCTACTATTAACCCCAAACTAACGGACGAACGTTCGTCATCCAAAGGGACAAAATCACACCCTGCTAACATTTTTTAGGACATTTTCTATTTAATTCTTAATTGGAGATGAAAACGCTTAAAGTGATAATAGTTAGCGACCGTAACTTCTATTAACCCTAGAAATTAAAGGAAAAAAATAATATCATAAAATCCGAACTACATTTGAAATAAGATGATGTATAGAAATAGAATTAAAATTACCCCCTTCTTTTTTGAATTGATAAGTAGTTATGACTAGTTTTAAGTAACATATGAGAAAAAGAAAGAAAGACCGAAGAAAAAAAATCCAGCTTCGAAGTCTTAGTAAGCATCAAAAATTATCTTTGAACTCTCTCATACACATAACTGAAAATATTTGATGCAAGACAAAAAAAAAATTCTATATTTTCTGTAATTGAAATGTGCAACACCAGAAATTCTTTTTAAACTCAAAGAACTCCAAAGAATGGATTCTTTATGGCAGAGTCGAGCTCAGACCCAGCAGAGTTGAGCACTGTTATGTCAACCTTCTCCCTGGCAAGTAACAAGAACTCACCTCCTTCAATTTTCTCAAATCCACACAGCTCCAGAAACTCGATGCCTCCTTTCAGTGATCCAACCCTTTCCTATTCAAGGCGATAAAGCATAACGAGTTAATTACGAGTGAAAAAACACAAGAACAACAAAAGATAAATTCAATAGAAATATAACAAATTTTGATATAGCTTTTGTTTGGTTGAGCATTCTAGAGTATTGTAAGTAAAATATTGTGAATAGAGTATTGAAAATATTAGTTTTGTTTGGTTGAAAATATTATAAATAGAGTATTGTAAATAGGATTTATGGGGTCTACAAAATTTAATAATAATATAATAAAGAGAGGTAATATTTTATTAAAAAGGTAACTGAGAGAGGTAATATTTTATTTAAAAGGTAATGGAGAGATGTAATAGTTTATTAAAAAGGTGGTGGAGTAGTGGAGATAGGTAATATTTTATTAAAAAGTAACAGTTTGATGGAGAGAGATAATATTTTATTAAAAAAGTGATGGAGAGAAATAATATTTTATTAAAAAAGTGATGGATTGAGGTAATATTTTATTAAAAAAGTAATAGAGAAGTAATATTTTGGGAGTATTGTGAATAGTGTAAGAGAACAAGGAAAAATATTGAGAATAAGAAAACAAATGGGACATATTATTGAAAACAGGAATAGAGTATTTTCAATACTCAACCAAACGGGCAC
>WUAT03000005.1:1177929-1188606 GCA_010015005.3 Ulmus americana
CACAAAACTACGTTCAACTTTACAATTTACTCACACAAATACCAAAAAAAAATATTAAATACTACTTGGCCCTGTGATATTGTTCAAACCAAAAAACACAAATCTCAAAATAAAAATATACCTTTAGTATCAATATATATCAGTAAGACATAGGGGGGTAAGGTACCCAAGGTTTGAACTGCTGAAACATAAATTGTTTACCATTTGCCAATATAAATGAGAATTCCTTTAAGACTACCAGTAACCAGGCAAAGGATATAAAGAGTCATTAATGGAAGATTTTGAAGCTTCAAAGCATTTTTCAGTCTTATATAACAGGTAACCACACCATAAAAAGTACAAAAATATTATTTCTAATGCTAATCCAGAAAAGTATGGGTGATTCCATGCATAAAATGACAAAATAGAAAAAGTTTGAGACTTCTGTTCTACACCCCATCCAATCCTATCTTATTCTATTCTCCAGAAAATTGCAAAAAACTAGTTCTTTTTTTTTTATTCTAACCATTATTTTATCATATTCTATTATGTGAAACTCATCGCCTTTTACACAATCCAACATATTCAATCATTTCACACATAAATCTCCACCACCTTTTACATTATGTTATTAATATACTCACCACCTTTTACATAAAATATTATTTTTTCATATTATTTTACTATTAAACCTCAATATCCCCATCACCTTTTACATAAAATTATTTTTAATCTCGTAGACCCCACTGACTTTTATCAAAAAATTTAGAATCCTATTCAAAAGATTATCCTACTTATAATCACCAAATCCTGTTTAAATCGTGTCTCAAACTGATAATATCACTTTTTTTTTTTTTTTTTCCACTAACAAGGAAAACGTCTCATGCAGAAAATATCCTAAATTATCTGGCTGCACAACTGATTTGGGAATTGGGATTAAGTTTATGCATGATAAGAGACTTCAATATGATATGTCATAAAGGTCCTTACCTGAAAAGATGGGTTAGTGAGTCTAATTTTTCTGAATTTCTCCTCGTCGGGATTTCTGACAACATTCCCTATATAAGTTAAGAGTGTCTGGAATGCTCTCTTCACTTTGGCATCATCATCCTAGTTCCACAAGAAAGGAAAAAATAGATGAATGTTTTGCCTCATTTCCTTACCCATGGGATACACCATTTCAACATTTAACTATAAATAATCATTTATTCTGAGAATGTGACAAGAAGTCTCACAAATTTTTGTTTCAATAAAATAATAGACTAACAAATATTTTAATGAAAGGTGGAGAAAAGCAACAATTACTTTGATAACACTAACATAAATATTAATATGCAAATATAAGTTTTCAGGTTACTTCGTGGTCTTTAAGATATCTAATATCCATCTAAGAGGATCTCCAATTGGGGTTAGGTTCGGTTTGATAGGCATGGGATCTCATTATCATTCCAATTTGGAGGAAGTGACGAACTCAAAATTGTGGTCCAACCTGAATTTCAAATCACCTCCAATTTCCTCTCCCTCCTAAAACCATCTCTACCAAACAACTGCAAATGCCAAAATCCATCCACTAACTAATCCTCTCACCCTCTCCCCTTCTTCCAATTCAACCTCCTACCAAACAAGGGGTAATAGTTTATTTAAATCAACCTGGATAAGGATCTCTAACTAAACTCCTGACTTGAAAGGCCGTGAAGCTGGCTGCCTAAATGACCTGAGAAATTATTAACCACTTGAACAAAAGGTAATTTATTGACTTTAAGGAACAAAACTTCATAAAAACCACCAAGACATCAACCACAAAAGGGAAAGAGCTTCAATGCCTTGGAGTATTGTACCAGACAAGTTCATGGTTTTCATACAAGTGATGTTTAATGCATTAAGTAAGATGTGTATTTCACCTTGTGATTCTGCTTGAGAGAACGCAAACACTCTCTCATTTGCTCCACTTTGGTCGCAGGCCTAATTGGCAATGAGGGCTGCAGATTGGATAACAAAAGGAGGCATTCATGAAGACAAATTTCTAAAGACTGACATTAAGCAGGTACATAATTTATTTATGAAATATCAATACCTTTTTCTCCTCCACAACTGGTGCAGAAGGTTTTGCAACTGAAGGTTCTTCTGCAGGCAATCCAAGTCGCCGCCTTCTTTCTGCCTGTGAAGACAAATGATAAACAAAAATAATCTATCAACTTAAACAGCAGTGAACCGAATAGAAATGCAAATCAATGTATTTGACAAAGATATTAGAAGTTCTGGAGAACAGGATCTTGGTCTTTTCCAAAATAAGTGAAAACTCATTTTCACCCTTGTTACGAGGGATTAACAAACTTGTCCGTTCGTGCATTACTTAAATAGTTTGAGCTTTTATATTATGTACAGAGAAAAAGGTAATCTGTTTTATATCAAACCTGCCATATATATAAATGCTGAAAACTTACTAAGAACACAGTAGTAAACTTTTTATGATAAAATAAATCAACAATAAAAACTAACAAGACAAACTTGTAAATTAAGTTTCCATTGGGGCAACATAGTCCATAGAATTCACTATGCTTTACTGTGTGCTTCTTCCAAACTTCAGTTCTAGGCAAGATTATAATTCTGATACATGTTGAACATGCAACATTGACTGTGAATAACATCAGGATTCCAGTGTCCTAAAATGGAAAAGACCATAATCTAGAAGGCAGCCTAGTAAAAGGTATAAGTGGAACTTCAATTTCTGAGAGGAATGTTTAATTAAATAATCAAAAGGTAATACTAACTAACAAAAGGCTCAAATTGAAATTGAAATAAATAAAATTGCGTTGACCTGTGCACAAAACGATCATTAGATACATAACCATACCAGAAAACAGGTGCTAAATGGATTGACTATAATACCAAGTACAAAACTATATTCACCTTGTCCTCTTCCAATTTTTGACGAATTTTTTCTCTAGCTCTTTTCTCTTCTTCTTTTTCAGCTTTTCGTAAGGCTATTATTCTGTCAGAGAGAAACAAATTGATGAATCAATGAGTTCAAGCATTGTGATGATTAGATGAAAAAAGGGTTTCTGATGCCATATAAGCATTGAATGAAGGAAGAAAATATGAAGCAATGAAGATTAACCTTTTTCTTTCATTTTCTTCCTCAATTCTCTTTGCTTCCAATAATTCCTTTCCCACTCGGATCCTCTCCTGCAAAATAGGAAATAAGAAAAAAAGAAAGGAAACTGTTATTTCATTCGCAAATGAACTCAAGTAAAACCAGAAGTGAGAGATCCACAAACTACATATCAGGCAACAATGCAGGCTTCTCGAGATACTCTTGTAAATGAGAAGATTGAACAAAACCTAACTCAAGGGTATTCCATCCCGTAGTCTATGCTCAAAGCAACTAAAATGTTAAAAACTACATAAAATCAACGTGTGGTGAGAAAAAACTAATTTTAATTTTAATTTAAATTAACCAGGGTATATTATAGATTGCTGTCAATGCGTAGGGCATAACAAACTGGCACTTGTTACTAGGTGTACAACATGAATGTGCATCAACTTACCCACTAGAGCTAGAGCAAGTTACTTTTAAATGCAAAATAAAATGGAGGTATACAAAAGACAGAATAAAACTAACAAGGAATATTCAAAAGTACCTTTTCTCTCTCTCTTTCCATTCTCTTCTCTTCTTCTTCTTTCTTCTTGCGAGCTCTCTCCCTAAAAGTGAGTTGAAAATGAAAATTGTCATGTCATAGAAAAGAACGATAAGTATTCAGAACAGTTTCCTCAAATATTAGTACAATATAGAACATCTTGAAACACAACACTATTTGAGGTATAAAGACAATTTTCAAACCAAATTACACAATACCTACATGTTAACAAATGGTAAATCAATAAAGAAAGTGGGAAATAGATAAGAGAATTCAATCAAAGGGAAGGGGGGACATCGAATTAGAAACAATTCTTGAATTATAAATTTTATAGAGGAGAAATCAACAATACAAGAACCTACAGCACGTGAAACAGAACAAACAAAATACACAAGCACATGCATAAGATGAGGCATGAATCTGAACAGAATTGTTGTGAACTATCAACATAAATGGAGATAATGATGAGGTAATTTATGATTGTGCAATCAATATTACATCGATCTTAACATAAAATATTTCTAGCCAAAATGAAGAGACTTAACAACAAACTAATAAAATTCCGTTAAAAAATAATAATATAAAAGTATGAATATAATAACATATCAGTTTCAAGGGGAGGGGAAAATAACTAAAAGCTGACAGAAAATGTGAGTTTAAAGGCACATAAAACAAATTGTAAGCTGTTTTCAGTTAGACTTGTTAATCACAAAAGTATTGTCAATCAACTGAAACGTTGTCTGACTACAGTTCCAAAACTTATACTACAGCAGCCATCTTTCCAACTACAGAAAAGAACTACAGCAACCATCTTTCCAACAGCAGAAAAGAACTTAATACATTTAAAGTACACGGTGAAACATAAGAGGGTAATATAACAGACACCAATTATGACATAGCATCAATAAAGATCAATAAGCATTAATATTGCTCTAAACTTATGTCTAACGACCCAACAGATAACAGAATTTCATCAATAAATCACACAACTACCTCAGCTCCTGTTGTTTGGCTTTCAGTTCTTCTGGAGTAAGAGAAGGCTTTGGAGCTTCAACTTTCGTGTTTGCAGGGACCTAAGAACATGGAAGCAAGTAAAAATTTATTCATAATGAAGACCACCCACTTTCACAATCAACATGTGCACCCGCACCCCAATGTTTCTTTCCACATTTCTGCCTTGAGGAAGAAACTGTGTCGACTTGTTTACACAAGTGTGTATACGTTCGGATAGATCAAACTGAGTTCAAGCATTAGGAAGGGAACACAAAAAAAAGAGGAAGCGTAAAGTCAAAGTTACCATACCAAAGGCATCTGATCAATGTCAGAATCATTCTCATGTTCCACCACCCAGTTTACAGCAGCCTCCACGCTGCTATTACCTAGAAAAACATATATTACAATGATCAATTCAACAATCAAAATGTCAAAATACAATATTGTACAAACAATTATCAAAAACTCAAATATACAAGATGGCAAAGCTACCAACCATCATAGCTACTGAATGCTCACTGGTCCTACCAGAAACTCTGGATCCAACACTAAGGTATGCAAAAAGAAAAGAAAGCCCAATAACAAAATTACATGAATCAGAGTTGTGTATCAATGTTTTTCCATTGGAAACAACAGGGATTAGCACATCATCATCATCATCAAAGCCCATTCCCAATACTAAATTAGCACATAATAATAACAAAACAATAAAAAGAGACAAAAAGCAGCCAACTTCCATCAATCTCTATTCTTTCATTGCTTTCTTTTGCTTAAACCTTATTGAGCTTTTATATTCACAGATGTCTTATCATGCTTGATTCAAATGTATGGATAATGTAGCTTGTATGTAGCATTATGGGAGGGATTGGTGATCTTGAATCAGGCCTTCAAGCTCGTGGTTTGTATATAAGTACACAGAATATATTAACACATCAAAGAACTTCAAAAAAAGGTCTGTAATCAACCATTCATAAAAACATTGAAGGCTATTCCTTTTGCAACTTAGTCGGTCACAAAGCTTACATGATACAAAGTACAATCAAAAGAAAATTTCTTTTCAATGAGTTGCAACGTAATTCTAATCTCTGAAGTCATCGTATACATATTTAAGTATTTTGACAAATATGAACTTCAAAATGCAAATATGACAGAACCCATTAGTTCAGGACAGTGTTTGTTTCTAATCATATGAAATAATCATGTATTTAAGAAGTCCAACAAATTTTTTTTAAAAAAAATCATATTAAAAATCAACATTTAATTCCTTCTAACTAGAGATATTCAAACATAAACCTGCGAGGTTCCTTAAGAATCATTAGTGTTCCCTAATGTTCTTAAAACAAAACGCTTTGCACTTTGTTGAGAATACAACGATAAAAGAAAATGTATTTTAATATCTTATAATGAGTTTACCAGAATAATGAAGAGCACGGGTTGCTCGAGCTGTCGGAAAACCCATTGCTTCAAGTTCCTCAAGCAGCTTTTTGTCCACCTCCGGAACAACCATTTCTAAAATTTAAAAGGGAAAAAAGCCAAAGAACCATGAATAGAAGAATAAACAAATGAAAAGAGGTAACAAGGGAAACAAATCCCTGTCATTACATTAATATGTTTATTCTGTAATTTCCATACACACAATTTACTTATAATTAAACCTAACTATCTGAGGCATACTAGAAAACAGGCATAAACGTCTCAATTCATATTATTGACGAGATTCAATGTGATACAAAGGAAAATAAAGAACCAGGCTGCTTAAGAGATCAACTATGACATATAATCGGAATCTTATCAATCAACTAAAACTTTGAGTAGGTGAATACCCACAATCCACCAGCAGAATACTTACTGATAACTACCCTCTATTAATATATTACTAAACCAAAAATGCATAGCTACTTCAGAGGAAAGAAAGTCGGCCAAAGAACTTCGCCAAACTATGTCATACTCTGTATTTGATTGCCACATTATCATACCACCAGTAAACATCCATAGTCCATAAAACATAAGTTCAGCCAATTAGAATACAAAGTTGATAAAAGATCCATCTAAACAGCAGGAAATATCAGGAAACCAAAGTTGCTATTTGCTACTTATACCAAAACAATAACAAATACAGGAAAAAGTACCTTCTGCCTGGGTAGAGCTAGCACCAACATCCCCTCCTGCCTCAGAAGAACCCGCCTTTGGAACCTCCAAACTAATGGGCTTTGCTGTCTCCGCAGTCTTATCAACAAATTCAGCATGCCCAGTTCTTTTGGTATGTAAATCACTTTCCTTCACAACCAAACAAATCAAAACCCCAGCAACAATCAGAACATTAAACCCCCAATACAGATACGCAATTTAAACAAAACTTCACTTTTCAACAAAAATTATGTCCGTTTCATGAACAAAAACATCAGAATATTCCATAATATTTCAATAGATCCCAAATTCTAAGCAACAATTTTATCAAAAATCTAAAGAACACAATGCAAATCCAATAAATTGGCAATTTTTTTGAAAATTGAAAAAAAAAAACTTAGGAACTGAGAGTGTGAGAACTATACGGTTTTGGATCGGCATGGTTTGCCGCAAAGAGAACAGACAAGATTTAGAACAGCTTCGGTTGATTCGGCGAAATTGGAGTGGGAGGTGAGCTCGGCGTGCTCTTGGGCTTCCTCTACCGACTTGAGGAGAGCACCACAATCTCCACACTTGAGAGATTGGCCCGCCATAGATGAGAAGCTTCAAGCTCAAGGTTGTCTTCGATGGAAATCGGAAGAGTCCTGCTATTGTAAAATACTCGCTCTTGGTTTGTTGCTTTTGCTTGGAGTAAACAAGGGGTGTTTGGCAACTGGTTTTATGACTTGTTGGCTCAAATGCCCTGATATTTGTTTAGTTTTGCACCTTGGTTCTTATTTAAATTTAGCAAAAATTATTATAGATACTACTAATTTATAAATACGATTCTAAATTAGTCATTGTATAGAATATGTTGTAAAATAATCATTTTTATCACCAATGCTAGAGTACAAGCCACTATTATAACAAACGTGAATTTTTTATGGACAATTATAGTAAATGCCACTCATTTCTGAAAGCAGTCCCAAAACAATCATCCATCTCGAATGTAATTTATCTTCAACTTACGATTAAATTTTTCAAATTCAACATAATATTCATTGTATTTGTATATTTTCTTAAACTTACCAACATTTTTACGTTTTTACCTTAGGAGATTAGTGATTGTTTTGGGACCGCCTTCATAAATGAGTAACATTTACTGTAAAAATTCACGTATGTCAGAAGAGTAGTTGCTACTGCAACATTTATGATCCAAAATGATTATTTTACCACACACTCCAAAGTGGGTGGTTATTTGGGGACCACCTTTAGAAATAAGTGATGTCAACCGTAATTGTCCTTCAAATTTTTTTGTTTGCATTTATGGTCACAACCCCAAAATAGGTATTTTTATATCACAAATACATATAATTTTAAATTTATAGGAGTTTCACAACCAAAACATTTAATTAAAGGGAGCAAAATGCAAAACCAAATAAACAGTAAACGGCATTTATAATCACCTAAATCCCCCCACCCCCCATAAGGTTTAACCGATAATAGACATAGCTTACCTTCATTTTGCCCTTTTTTCCATCAAAATAAAATTAAAACACAAAATTCAAAAAACAAAATTAAAACACATATTTCCCTCTTTCTCTCTCCTCTCATTCTCTCTCTCTCTTTGCGTCTCGCCCTCGTCCATTCTCTCTTTACATCCCTCACGATTTTCATCTACTATCGCCGTCACCGTTTACCGCCAACCCACGTATCACCAACCCCCTACCGGCGACCCACCTACCGCCGAACCACAGTTGCTCCGAATTGTTGAGTGTTCTCGAGGTTGGTGGTTTGCGAATTTTTGGGGTTATTGAGTGTGGGTATCGCGATTTTAGGGGGTTTTTTAAGCACAATTTGTGGAGGTTTGAGAGGTAACTTTTATTTCTTTCTATGCTAGATTATTTCAATTTTAGGGTTATGTATTTTTGTGTGTATTTGGTTTGTGGAGTTCTAATTTAAAATAATTGTTTTTTAGTTACAATGTTGGGTGAAAATGTTCTTGTTTTTAAATTGAAGAACTCAATGAAGGATAAGGAAATTTGATTTTACTGAATTGTTTTTGTAGGTTGTGATTGTGGATGAAATTCTCTATTTATATAGCTTGTGTTTGCGGTTGGGTGAAAATGTCCTTGCCTGCGTTTGTCTGGTGATGGGATTGAGTTTGCAGTTGAATTTTCATTGTTTGCTTCCATATGTTCCACTAGACCTACCACCATCGTTGCTTTTTGCCTTTTTGTTCATGTTTCTGCTTGTTGCTTTTGGATGCGTTTGATCTTTTGTGCTTTATTGATTATTTGGTATGTGTTACTTATATCAGTTATATTACTCACTCATACATTGCTATTCTGAACATATACCATTGTTGCTACTGGTGGCCTTGAGGGTGGTGGATTGTGGTGCTTATATCTTATAGATGTGATTGGCTTCTAGTGATGCTTCTCTGCTCATGAAAATTTTAATATATGAGGGTAGAAGTTTATGTACCTTTTTTATTTTGAGTTTATCATATGGGGTTGTTCTTGAATATTCCCCAGTATTTTTTGAGATTATTCATTTGAAATTTTTATTTTATGTTTGTTTGAGGATACGAGTGTTGGGTCAACAAGAATGAGAGTGAGAGCTAAATTGTTTGTTTGAGGATATGATATTTGGATGAATAAATTGATCTTTTGTGCTTGATTAATTATTATGGTGTGTTTGTTGCCTTTTAATATATGCAGACATTTCAAAATAGGAATGGTATGGGTGACTCCTACCAACTCATACTATTGTTATTTTGATCATTTACCATTGGTGTGGTGCTCTATACCTTATAGATAAGTTTGGCTTTCAGTGATGCTTCATTGTTCATGGCATTTTTAATATCTGAGGGCATGTATCTTTTTTATTTGAGTTTAATCTAAGATTTTTTTATTTTTTTTATTTTTATTTTTTTGAGGTTATGAGATTTGGATGAAGAAATTGATCTTTTATGCTTGATTGACTATTATGGTGTGTTTTTTGCCTTTATTACATGCAGGCAACATAAAATAGCAATGGTCATAGAATTTTGAATATCTGAGGGTAAAAGTTTGTGTACCTTTTTTATTTGAGTTTAATCTATGGTTTGTGCTTAAATTTATTTTGAGGATATGATATTTGAATAAAGAAATTGATCTTTTATGCTCGATTGATTATTATGGTGTGTTTTCAGCCTTTATGACTGATAAGTGAAAGAAATTGCGCTTATTTGTTGTTTAATTAATTGACATTTGTGAGAATTTATAGTTTATTTCGTTATTTTATTCCACAAGTATTGTTTCATGTGTATTTGTTACTTAGTTATGATTTCAGGGTTTTGAACATGATTTTGGAGAATTATGGAACATTCAGGAAGGTTTGAAACGATTAAAATCAAGCAAAATTGAAGAATTGGAAGTTTCAAGCTTGGAAGTGTGAAACTCGCTGCGGCGAATAGTTTGTTCGCCGCCGGTGGATTGTACCCCATACATTTTCCAGGGGATCATTCGCCACGGCGAATAGTTTGCCCGCCGCCCAGCGAATTCATGCATGCATACCCATATATTTTCCAGCGTGAAACTTGCCGTGGCAAATAGTTTGCTCGCCGACGGCGAGTTTGCACAACCTAATTTTCTAAGTTTTACTATCTTATTTTAAAATTCGTTTCAAGCTTATAAATTTTATATTTCATTCCTAAAATACCCTTAGCAACCCTAGGACTATTTAATGATTAGTTTAAGACTTAGCAAGACACACATCACAAGGAACAATACATGAGTTTGGAGAAGAGAATACTTTGAAGGTGAAGATCTCCATTGATGCAGCTGAAGCTTTATCGAGTTCTCTAAACCAATAAGCTTTCTTCTACCCTTCTCTTATGTTTTGTTTCCTGACTATCTCAATGTTTAATTTAGTTATCATGCGTAGCTAATCTTTTATGTAATTGAGGGGAATTCCA
>WUAT03000005.1:1214135-1229027 GCA_010015005.3 Ulmus americana
AGTCAAAGCAAATATATATTTACCGAGCTTTTGATCAAAGTCATTGTCTTTCTCTTCAAACCTCTCTAAAACCTACATAAACAATCATTCCAGTGAAATTTGATTAATCAAACTAAAAACCAAAAAATAAAATTAGAACAAGATTTCAGTAATCAAAACTTACAAATCACTATTTTTCAGAAAACTCATATAGACAATTAAAAAAACGAAGTAAAAATACCTCACAAACCTTTGCGAAATTGCTTGGGAAGCTTGAATGGGAGAGAAAAGAAAGAGGGAGTTGAAATGGGAAAGAGAAATGGGGAAGAATAAGGCTTGCTGTGATTTTAAAGTGCAAGATCTATAGGAACGACATTTGTCGTTGCTATAGATTAAAAAAGTCGCACTATAGGCTATCGTAAATAATTCAACTCAAAAATAGTACTTAAAATTCCCGCCTAAAATTTGGGACCTATAGAGACGACATAATCATCGCTATAAGTAAAAATGTTGTCGCTAAATAAGCGCTAAAAAATTCCTGCCTAAATTTTGGGACCTATAGGGGCGACATATGTCGTTTCTATAGGTTAAAATGTCATCGCTATAGGTATCCTAAAATATTTTGATTTCAGAATAGCACTGAAAAAGCCAGCCAAAAAATTTGGGACCTATAGCGACTACATATGTCGTCGGTATAACGTTTCAGGGAAAAAAAATTGCGCCAAATATTTTTCGCAAAATAGGAGAGTCTATAGGGGCAACATTTTAGCCGCTATAAATTGAACATATAGTGATGATATTTGATGTTGTCGCTATAAGGATACTCTTTAGCGATGACATCAAATGTCGTCGCTATAGATTGAACCTATAGCAACGACATGAGATGTCGTCGCTAAAATGTCGCCCCTATAAACTTTTTATGTTGTAGTGATATGCAAATTAATTATAAGAGTTCCATTCATAAGGTTTTCTTATATGTTATTATTACTTTCAAAACACTTACACAAATTTCTATTTATGCTCAATCAAACTTACCTATCATCACAACTAACCTAACTTTAACCTTTTGTTTAGGTCAACATAACAAGTTAAATTCCACATGGAGCATACCAATCTTGCATGGAAAATAAAATACATATAACTAGAAAACAAATCTAGAAAATACCAATTTGAATAATCTAAAGTAGAGTTATTAAAACCCTGTTAACAATAGATTGCTAATGATGCCAAGGCATAGTCATTATTGCATCATATGAAAAGAGAAAAGAAAAGAAAAAAAGGCTACAAAAATATCAAACATAGTGTGTGACTGGACAAAATAACATGGAGTTTTATAGGGGGCAAAAAACAACATAACATATGTAGTTGTAACTGGAATAATCACATCAATATACACACTTTCTCTATTGAAAATTTTGGTTTCTTCCAATCATGCATAGAAATTGTTTGCATTATTGTGGTGAAACATAGAGATGAAGAGTCTAAGTCTTCTAGGTCAAATATCATAATGTTGTCACATTCTATTGCGTGTGACAAATGAAATTGTTTTGTCATTTCCCTTTGCTTCTAACATGTATATTTATATATTTGATTCAAAGATTTAGACCCAATAGAGAGAAATTTAGGCTGGCAAAAAAATAATTTTACCATAATTGTCGTTCATTCAAAGATTTAGACCCGATAGAGAGAAATTTAGGCTGGCAAAAAAATAATTTTACCATAATTGTCACCAATTGATACTAGCCTAGTTGGTGAGTGAGAGGTGAAGAAAGGAAAAAAAAATCAAAGGTTCAAATATTGAAAGTAGCTAACATATAAGATAAAAATGAGTTTTTTTGCAAATTCATATTCTTACATTGAGTCTTAATGTCTAATTTTCAGAAATGAGTAACGAATATCAAAAGGGCATACTCGGACAAATTTTTCAATATAGAAAAACTCTTTAATTTTGTGTAAAACTAAAGAAAAATTCCCAAATCTCACAATTATTTTTGATATTTTCTTCCTTTTGGTTTTAATTTAACACAAAGTTCAATGATACTAAAGCATTATTGATTATCAAAGAAATAATTTTTTCAAATGTAATCCTATGTCGTGTACACCATTTATGATTATCTTCTACTTGTGCTACAAGAATAAAATTAATTTAGGGAGGTCAATCTCAATAGAAGCCCCAAATGAATCACTACCGTTGGATCAATTAATGGCTGTTCAACCACCCAAAGCAACTCCGTCAATAAAGCTTGGGTGTGATATTGACTTTAATAGTATACTAAGCTTAATAATACATCAAAGTCAAGAAACCAATATAACAAAACAAAAAAAATAAAAATAAAAATAATCTATAAAAAGGGGAAAAGACCCAAGAGGCGCTCCAATTGAGATTTTAGTATCAAAATGACCCTTACGATAAATAGTTATAAAAAAAACGACAATATTTTGTCAATTTCAACAATTTTCAACATGAATAAAGTGGTGAGTTTTGTTCTCTTCTTCAATATGATTTTAATATGACAAGTTTCATCTTAATTGGAACTCTGTTTAGTTGTCGGCAAAGATTTAAAGTCTAACAGCAAAATTGATTGCAATGACAATTTTTATCGTCTCGTGTGACATCTACATGTACTAGTTATGATTAATTTTGATGGCAATAAAAAGTACGCGTTACAAGTTTTTCAATAAATTATTTTATGTCAAATGTTATCACCAATACAGGGATCATACGTTGGTATTTTGAAATATTTTCGAATTATAAAAACTAATTTGATACTAAAATTCTAATAGGAGGGCAGTGGTGTTTATCCTAAAAAGTTTTTATTTAAGAAAAATTTCACTTCTGGCTACTACGGTCTCAAAATCATCAAAATGGTGACATCAATATAACTGTTAATTAAGTTGACCGGTGGTCATTCCCTTATTTATTAACTTGTAGGACTAATTTGTGGATATAGTAGTTTATTTTGGTTTTGGACTATAGTCAATAAAAATGTAGAGAAATGTGGGATATTTTGATCCTTATATCCCAAGTCGCGGCCGAAAGTTTTGAGCCATTAAAGAGCCAAGTCTAAGTGAAGCCACAGCCAAAAGGGGAGCTTAGCAAACCATTCAACCGAAAGTATATAAACTGTCACTCAACCAATATAAATAAGGAATATAAAAAAGCATGACATAACAAAACTATAGATAAAGATATATAGAGACTAAGAACAAGAGCCGTTAGAATGTCTCGTATTATTTAAAAGTGGGATGATCTAAAATTTATAAGTATAGAATATTATTTTTATTGTTACAAAATTTTTTAGGTAAAATTCAAAAGTAAAACTACGAAAATTTAGGCCCAATAAATAAATAAAATCATACCAATGTGGAGTGAAATTGGTCCATATTTTAAAACCATTTATATATATATATATAATAAATACAAAATGGTAAAATGGGTCAGCCCTTGATACCCCACCAGACCACCCTTTGTCTCATTTTCCAGTGCTCTATGCCCCTTAGAACATGGAGGAAATTATGGCAGTTTTATCTATATTATGAGTTTATAAGCTCTCTCTTTCTCCTCTCTTTCTTTCTACCATCATAAATCTCCAAACCCTTCCTAGTTCTTGAAGCAACACAAAACACAACACAAAAGGGAAGAAAAAGAGAAAGAAAAAAAACATATAAAGGAAAACCCACTTTGTGAAACCATCATTACAAGCAAATCCATCTAGAAAAGTTGTTGGATTATCATCATCATCTATCTGTCTATCTCTACTCTTTTTTTTCTATCTAAGTGATCTCAGGAAAGCAAAAGGGAAACTTATTATGGATATAGTTTTGGTTAAGTGTGAGTGCTGTGGATTGAAAGAAGAGTGCACTGAAGATTATATATCAGAAGTGAAGGCTAAGTTTGATGAGAAATGGCTATGTGGGTTGTGCTCAGAAGCTGTTAGAGATGAGGTTAACAAAGGTAAAAAACAAGTTGATGTTGAAGAAGCTTTGAAGGCTCACATGTCTTTTTGCAGCAAATTCAAATCAAACCCTGCTGTGAGGGTAGCTGATGGGATGAGGCAAATGCTTAGGAGAAGGTCAGGGGACTTGTCTTCTTCTTCTTCTTCTTCTTCTTCTTCTTCTTCCAAGAAGAATTATTCTAGATCAAAAAACACTTCACAAGTTGGTGGTGCTTCTTCTTTATCATTGTACTAATTGGAAGAAGAAGAAAAAAATATGTTACAAAAAAAAAAAAAAGGATAAAAAATGGCCTTTCTTTGGCTTTGTTATTATAAGTTCTCTCACCTTGTTCTTGTAAATGGAATTTTATGTGAATGGAGAGAGAGGCTTCTTATTGCTAGTTTTGATTTATCTTGTTCATATTTGAGAGGGGTATGCTTCACTTTTTCTTTTCTTGGCTTCCAAATATGTTTTTTCTAGGAAAAACAGTGGTTTTTTTGTCTCTGTTTTTTCCCTCATTTTGTGTTCATGTTCATGCCAAACACAACCCAGTTAAAAGGGGATATTCTTGTGATGACTTAAAGGGTTGCTTGAAGGATTCTAAGCATGGATTTTTTATTTTTTATCAAAAAAAGTATAGCTAATTTTATGTTACAAGTCAATAACTTTTGAAATATTTAAGAAAGATATAGTAAAATAATTTGCTTTTGTATAAATGAAAATGAAGTCTAGCTGTTGTTTTTCTTGATTCCAAAGATATTTTTCCCCTACCTGTCTCATTTGGCTAATTAAAACATAGAAAATCAAGAACATTTCTTTTTTATATATTATAATATATACAGGTATATATAATATATATATACATGCATTAATAAGGGTCAACTTCCCACTTCACCAGAAAGGACTAAATTAATTCAATAAACCTCAATTATTCAACTTAAATATGACTTTTCCTTATTACTTTACAGGTGGTTGGGTAAATAATTATTATAATCTTAACAAAAATTAGTGCTTTAATCTCCAATGATTTAGTGCCTCTCCAACAAGTTTAGTTTGTGTTTGATCCTATTTTTCCCCTTCAAGCTTTGGCCTTAAGCTCTTTGATTTTGCTACAAGTTTTCCTAATAGTTTAGTACATTTTATTAATTTATATTATATTGTGTATAATGTCAAATATTTGTAACCAAGAAGTGAATATTGTTACAATACAACTATACAAGTTATATAACACATGTCAAATGGCTCTTGATGACTTCTCTAGTTAATGTAACCTATATTAAATAGCATAGTATTGGTGTCTTTTGGACCTTGTTGGATACAAAAGGTTGGATTGTATTTAAAAAGATAATTTCTCAAAATTAAAGTAAAATGGATGGATCGTTATTTTAATTAGTAACAAAATTTAATATTATTTAATATTTAATTAGATAAATATCACCAGTAATCCTCTATTTAAATTTATAATACGATAATAGTCCATACATTTTCAAAATGTAGGAAAATGACCATTTTTGTTTTAAAGTTGGGTTGTTATAGTGGTAATCTTTAAGGAATGTATTCTATATTTGCAACATAATATGAGTTAACTTCTATATTTACGACAGAGATGGATGGGCAAAACTGAGCTTGTTCACGTGGGAGAGGGAGATTAGAGAATTGTAGGTCAAAGTCAGTGAAGAAATGGTGGGATAATTTGGGAATTCTAAAAGAAAAGAAGAGTTTTGATGGATAGTTTTGAAGGAAGGTCAACGAAGTATCCTTCCAGGAAGCGTCGCACCGAAAGATAACTTCAGATAATAATCTGTTGAAGGGTTTGTCCAGAGGGTCATCGTCCGAAAGGTTCATTCAAAGCTTCACCATTCAAAGGATTCCTCTAGGAGAGTCATTATTTGGAGGATTCTTCCAGAGAATATTATGACGAACGTTATCAATGGTGGAAATGAAGAAGACATCTACAAAATTACCTATAAATAGTTGAAAACACTTAGATAATTTCATTTTGATTTTTTGGAGAAATCTTAAAGAGATTCTTCAGAGAACTAAGGAACTAACTATCTTCTTAATTCTCGTATTTTTTGTATTTTTTCAAGAGTTTAGGAATTATTCCAAGTTCATAGAAATATAGTACAAAATTTGAGAGAAATATTGTAACTTGATCGAAGAAGATTATCAAACAAATGATTTTATTCTTTGTTCAGGATTTCTAGACAATCAAGATAATAGATTTTATATTTGTAACAATAATACGAGTTTGTAGAGTCAACTATTTCTTAACCTCTATAAATTGTCCTTTTCTCTATGGCATAGATGCCAAATCTAATCTAAACAAGTGAACTTCTGCTTCTCTTTGGCATCAGAATCCAATCCCAAAAGTTCTCAACAATTCAAACTAAAAAGTCATTCAAATTTCCATCTTCTTGATTAGATGCCTTCGCATGGAGGCAACCTACTTCAAACACGTTTTAATGTTTGAAACTTGAAAGCATAATAAACATAAATTTTCCATGGACAGGAGCAAAATGCAGGTCCACATCTTCAAGGCATAAATTTTCCTTTTTCTGTTTGTCTTGAGAGAAAAAGAATCAACTCCCAAACAAAGTTTTCTACTAAATTAATTCAAAATCTAAATTAATTTAATTTGAAGAGATTCCTAATCAAAGCAAATGAGTGTTCACGGTTGATTTAGTTCGGTTATTTACTAAAATTCTTATCTAAACTAAACTAGTTGGTAAGATTGGTTCGGTTTGGTTCAGTAAATAATTATAAGAAAACTAAACCAAACCAGACCATATATGTTTGGTTAAATATAATCGGTATGATTGATACGTTAAATAATATCCGAAAAAAATAATCTCACATGTTAAACTTTTATATTTGACCTACAATTTACACTATTATTGACGAAGTTTGCGTCAGCACAATCGTTTTTTTATAACAAAGTTTGACTCAAAATAAAAATAAAAATAAATCAATTTCGATATGTTTAGAGATATTTTAATGAATATTTTGTTTAAAATATTTTTATTAATTAATTAATTTTTAAAATTTTAATTATTTTTTGTTCGGATACGATAAGATTAAATATATTGTATATTATAATTTCTTTATATATAATTATATTTTAAAATATAACAAAAGTATTGATTTGGTTTGATTATAAACATAACAATTGATACCGGACCGATTAAAATTATAAAATAAAAAAAATCATTTCTAACTTATTAAACATAAAAATCGAATCCAACCATATGATTTGACTCGATTTGATTAATTTGTTCAAAAGTATGAACACACGAAATCTACTTTTAAAATTATTTAAAGTGAAAACCCCTTTTTAAATAGTTTAAAGAGAAAAGATGCTATCTTATTATATATATTTTTCAGTCCAATACTTGGTGCTGGTTTTCTGTGAACTGCTACTAAAGTAGTAAACATTATGTGACATCATGAAAATTATAATAAGAGATTTTTGTTTCTAAAATAAATAAAAGAAAATATATTTTTGTCCCAAAAGAATACAATAATATGATGTAATGTATACTTTTGAAGTGTAACGTAAATCAGTGTCATACTATTTGCACTGTTTTCTAATAATACTAATAATAATGATATATTTAGCTCTATGAAAATTATCATAATCTGATAAAATTTAGGATTGTTTTTTTACTGGAATAAAATTTAGAAATTTTCAATTATTGTTAAGATTCTTAAATTTTATTTTCTAGTATTTAATTGATTTTAGTTTTTCAATTTCTAATTCTTGATTACTAGTTTCTCAATATTTGTTTTGTCTAAAAATAAGATTATTTTGTATCGGAGATTTCAAACTCCTTATAAAATTATCATAATTATTTTGCTCTCTTAAAATTCTTTGCTTTATTCCTTTTTTTTTTTTTTTAAATGCATCTGTGAAATCATGAAATAAATTTTTTCTTTTTTGGAAAATTTCTAACCAAATTGTACTATCCCTTTTAAAAAATTAGAAGTTTTACATTTTTTTTTTTTGGGGAGAATTTTTACATTTTATTAACAATTAGTTTCAGTTTTTCTTCTTATTATTATTTTTCCTTGTTTTCATATTTTATTTTTGGCAACCCAAATAAGTTTATGTAATTTTTTTTTTTTTGGGAATTAATGGTTATTTTCTGATTTGTTTTAAAGCCTAAAAATCTAGCCCAACGCCATAACTCAAATCAAATTTCCAATCAAGAAAATAAAGACCAAGGCTATTTTAGTAAATTTCATCTCACTTGTTCCTTCCCTTTGAAAAAGAGCCGTTTCTCACCCTTCCAAATATGACCGTTGGATTCAAATTTTTGAAATAGTCTTCTTTACCTACAAAAACAAAAGCTCCCAAAACGTATCTATAGAGAAAACTAGGAAGCTCCATTAGAACAAATCAACCATGAAAAGCCACCCTCTATCATCATCGTCCTCATCAATGTCATCATCCTCTGTCATATCCACCCCGACCCCGGCGACCACCCCGACCCCGGCGACCACCCCAACCCCGGCGACCGCCGCCGAAGAGGACCACAGCTGCTACTACCCTGGTTGCCGGAAAGATGCCAATTGCAAATGCAAAATCTGCTTGGCAAGCATCAATGCCACTCTTGATCTCTTTCCCAAAAGCACCCTCACCAAGCTCTCGGCTTCCCGGCCGAACCCGAATCTTGAACTTACTCCGATCTCTTTCAACTCCTCGAGTTTGCGCACGCCGAAATCTGGCTCTCCCCTGGTTCAGATGTCCCTGTGTCTTCGATCATCTGGTAGAGTGAATTTGAAGGAGAAGAAGGTGAGGAAGAAGGAGAGGGAATGGGAGTTGGGGATAAGGATTGGGAGTGATTTGTTGAAACCCCTTTTGATATTGAGCTTCATTTTCATGGCGGAATTTGGGCTTTCTTGGGTATTTTCTGGGATTGATCTTAAACCAGAGTTGTCCCCAAATGCTGTGAGGAATCTTGGAGAGAGAGCGTGGGTTTTGAAGGATTTGAATGGGAAAATCCGGTTCTTGCAGAAAGATTTGACGGGTCTTGTTCGCGGAAAGGTTTCAAATTGTAGCTACGCCAATTCCAAATGGGAAATCAACCAGGTGCTTCAATTTCCTTGAATGATTCTGTTACCTTCATGTCTTCGATTCGGAAACTGAACTTTCGATTCTTCTGGTTGTTATGAAAATTTGGCAATAATAAATTCTTGTCTTTTTTTCAGGATGGTCTGCTTCTAAGTTCACATTGCACATTGTACAAATCGTCAATGGAGGAGATAAGAATATGGGGATGGCCTTTGCAGACTGCAGGGTTGCTCACAACCGGGTTTTCTCCGCGATCCTTCACCATCATCTCTGGCAGAGTCACAGAGGTAAAAAACCCAAGAAGCTCATTCCCTAAGCAGTCTTAAATTTAGCATAAAGTTTCAAACTTTACATCTTTATGTGGTTCATCTGTGTTGTGTGGATTTGAGCAGTGGTCGGATGGTAACGTTGGCTATGTGGTCCGAAAGGCAAACTCTTCGTGGGCGCATCAGAAATGGGGAGCCTCAGCTGTGCAATTCGATCCCAACACATGGATTCTGGAATATCGGCGAAGCTCAATACTTGAGAACCCGAGATTGGTTTCAGCAACAATGGCGTTCTTGAAGTGTAGGGCGTCGAAAATGGTTAGCAGGATGGAGCGAGATTTTTTGTACTTCTCTGCTTTTGGAAGTGATCAGAATTATGTTTTAGGAGCAGAAAGGCATACTGAAGTCCCAACCTGAAGAGGAAACAATTGATATTCTCATTTCTTGTGAGAATTTGTTTTGTTTTTTTGTTCTTCTCTGTTCTTTTTGGTACTGTGGAAAATGTATATTCTCATGCTTTGGATTTGCAGTTCCAATTTTATTAATAAAAATGTTAATTCACAGAAAAATGAGAAGTTACCAATAGTCTTTACAAGAACAGGTACCATTCTAGTTCTATCTCTAACAACTACCTCCTCTCCATATACCTTTGAAGACAACTTCATGAAAGTATGGCAATCCTCGCAAATCCTAGGATTTTTAACTATCCGAATGCGCGAATTGCTAACATCTGGCTATGCCAAAGAACTACCTCCTCCTTTTCTTCTTCTTCTAAATCCACCAGAACGCTGCTGGTATTCGGAGCATAACCAACAAGCCTCAAGTCACTAACTACCTTGTCTAACTTCTCATATATCTCATCTGCTTGTTCATGGTTTCTATCCGCCATTACAAACTCATGTACCTCGTTGTTTAGCTTGATTCTACTACACCCTCTCTCTTTAAGGATTCCTCTGTTCTTCATTAGCTTTCTCACGGTCCCAAAATCCTCCCATCTTCTTTCTTTGGCGTAAATATTTGATAAGACCACAAGGGCTCCATCTTGGTATGGTTCTAGATCAAGAATCCGTTTAGCTGCAAATTCTCCTAATTCACATTCGCCGTTAACCCCCAACAAGCAGCCGTCAAAGATCCCCATATGCCTCTATAACCTCAAGAGCTTCTCTCAAGAGATTGGCGCGGCCATAGAGGTCAACCATGCAACCATAATGCTCATGTTTCGGAACAATCTTGTGTTCTTCGATCATTAAAGTGAAAAAATTTCTACCCTCTTCCTCTTCGACCAAACCTGCATGGCTACAAGCATAAAGCACAGCAACAAATGTAACACCATTGGGCTCGATCTTCTCGTCTTTAATCTGATTGAAGAAGCTTAAAGCATTAATGGCATCCCCATGGATGACAAAAGCACTGATCATACTGGTCCAAGATATCACATTCTTTCTTGGCATCTTTTCAAATACCCCTCTAGCTCTTTCCACACTCCCACATTTTGCATACATATCAATAAGCGCATTCCCAATCGATAAAATCTTTCCAAATCCATTTTTATCAGCATAAGTGTGGATCCAACTTGCTTGATCAAGCGTGCCAAGATGAGCGCAAGCTGAGATGACGCTTAACATAGTGAAAGTCAGGTCTTACTCCTAATGCTAACATTTCATTGAACAATCTAAGAGCCTCTTGTGGCAAATCACTCTCGGCATAACCAGCTACCATGGCGCTCCAAGAGACCAAGTCCTTCTCAACCATTTGGTCAAATATCAAGCGGGCATCTTCAATTCGCCCAAGTTTCGAATACCCATAAAGCATGGCAGTTGAAAAAACTTCGTTCTTCTGCGACTGGGACATCTTATCGAACAATTCCTGAGCTAAATCCATGGAGCCACAACTCGCGTACATGGTGATAAGGGCACTTTGTAAATGAGAATCAATAACCAAATTATTCTCGATGATGTAGTCATGGATTGCTTTCCCATAGCTTAAATTCCCAGCTCGGCCACAAACCGAAAGAATGGTAGAGAAGATCATCTCATCTGGCTCCACATTAGAGCTCTTCATTTCTTCATAAAGGTGGAGTACCTGGTCAAAAAGGCCACTCTGGCAGTACCTGTTCAAGAACGTTAAGAGTCAATCAAGTCAATCAAATGATGAATGGGATAAATTTAAAGGTATAATTTCTTCAACATCACATTTTCTGAATTAGAAAAGGGGAATTCTTCAAAATGAAATCAAATTAACCACAATCTTTAGATGTTAGATTCCACCAAATTGGCCAAAACAATGTACCATCTGAATATCATACATGCTTATCTTGTCCAAATTCAAATTCAAAGTCGAACCAAAAAGGAAAAAGGGCAAAAGAAAAAGCACAAGAATAAGCATAATCACTTTGATTGAGAAAACTAGTGAACATACCCATCAATCATTATGCTCCAAGTAACAACATCTCTGTGAGACATTTTATCAAACACCAACCGTGCATCCAAAATCTCCCCACAAGCAGCATGCATTCTGACCAACCCAGTTCGCACAAACGGGTCCTGATCAAAACCCAACTTCGACGCAACCCCATGAATCTCCACCCCCTCCTTCAGAGCCGAAGCTTTCGACACAGCCTTCAAGATCGGCAGGAAGCTAAACCTATCCACACCCACTCCCTCCCTCCTCATCTTCTCATACACCGGAAGGGTCTTCTCCGGCGTGGCTCGCCGGGAGAGTTCGCGCAGGAACTTGTTGCAAAATTGGGTTTCCGGATTCGAAACTTGATTGAAGATCGAGAGCGCGTAATAGAAGCTGGAAAATCGAACACAGGAGGTGAGGATGAGTTTGAGGAGGAGAGAGCTGGAAAGGTCGAGTTTGAGAATTTGGGCGTGGATTTATTTGAGCTGAGAAGTTGTGGTGGAAGAGGAGAGAGAAGCGAGGGGAGTAGAGGGTGTGATGTGGTGAGGATTCCAGTGAGGAGGTAGAGCTAGATTTGTCGGAGGGAGGCTCGCCATGGTGTTTGGCCGTCGAGAAAGTGAAGGAAAACACAGATCCCCTAGTCCAGTAGAAGTTGAATTTAAAACGACATGCCGTTTGATTTTTGTCTGTGTTTTTCCCGCGAAGCTATGATTGCTCTGAGTAATGTTGACGAGGGCGTTTGTCCAGCGAGAAAGTGGAGGGAAAATAAGAGGTCCCAGTCCAAAAATCTTCTTGAAAAATACGACATGACGTTTTATATGATCCCAGCCTATTACTTAGGTTCGAATTTGGTTATTTAGGAAGTTTTGAGGGTTTTTACAACACAAATATCCTATATTTTCAAGGGACAAATTGTTTTATGAAAAATTATTGTTGTTTCATGAAACAATGCAATGTTTCAAAAAACATTGTTTAGAAACCAAAAGATGAAAATAAAGGGACATTAAAACTCTATTTAAGAACAAGATTGAAAAATTTTAAACATACAAAAAACAAATTTTATCTTCTCTATTTTCTCTAAACTTGTCAGAAAATTCAAAATGAAAACGTTCTATTATTCTTTCTGCGAATTTTTATTATTGTTTTGTGCAGATTTATAAAAGGCTTGTCATATTCCGAAAGTTATTTACATTATAAACCCACAAACAATTGAGAGAGAGCAAATATCGCTTTTTGGAAAGCGTATTAGTACATGTTTCAAGTCTCTTCAAAGAATTTCTCCAACAATCAAAACGTGATATTTTCCTTATTTTGGAGACTGAGAAGAACATGACTTCATTTCTTAATCTAAGTATATACAACTCGATTTTGTTTTGCTATAACTAATTTTATCTCCCGAAAAGGAAATTATTTTCATCATTAAAAGAGATATAGAACATACAAGAATATAAAATATAAAAGAGAAATGTACTTAATTTTCTTATCTCAAGCTATTTCAAACTCTCTATGTAGTTGATAAGCATATGCTAGATTAGTAACCAAATGTTTAAACATGAAAATATATATACTATTTTATACTTATCTCTATGGGGCTATATAGATTAACATCTATAAGATTACTAATAGTTGATCATTATATATATTTATATGTGTATTCGTGGATGTTAAAAATATTTTTCTAAGTGGTAATCTTGATAAATAAATTTATATAAAACAACATGATTAATTTAATTATGCTATATTATTTAATGGTTTTAGTCATTACAATATTGATAAATGTTTATAGTCTAAAATTTGTGATGACTATGTTATTATTGTTTGTCTCTATGTTGATGATATGTTGATCTTAAGTAATGACATGAAAGGTGTAATAGAAACGAAGAGGTTTCTATCCGCTACTTTCAGTGTGAAAGATCTTGGATAAGTAGATACTATTATAGGTATCAAAGTGAGACAACATAGCAGGGGTTTGCCTTGAGTCAATCTCATTATATTGAGAAGGTACTTAAGAAGTTCATCCTCCATTTGATCCAAGTATAAAACTTGCTATGAATGATGGAATAGCAGTGGCTCAACTTGAATATGCAAGTATTATTGGTAGTCTAATGTATGTTTCATAGTGTACGAGATTAGACATAGCATTTGCAGTTAGTATACTTAGTAGGTTTACTAGCAATACAAGTGTTGAACATTGGAAGGCAGCATCAAGCGCATGCACTGACCTGTTGTCGCCTTCTACACCTATTATATCGCAACTATCAATCACTTTTGCTGGGGCTAGATTCTGACCACACGATGTTCCAAGAAGACATTACCTAGAGATTTATCATCTCCTTTTATGGGTATAGGTAAGGCTGCCAATTCAGGTCATGACATGATGACACGACACGAATTTATCGGGTTAGGGTTGATGTTTTGAGGTAGCGGGTCAAATTCGGGTCGACCAGTTTGACACGATATTTTTTTTGGTTGGGTTAGGGTCAACAGGTGTAACACAAAATTGAAATGTTTATATACTTATATAATTAAAATTATTAATTTGTATTTAAAAAAATATTATTTATTTTATGTAAAAAAAAAAGTAAATTATAAAGAAAATTCGTTAAAAAAAAACCCCATAACATAGTTTATTCACACTAGAGAATTAATTGATTAAAGTTTTAGTTAAGGACTAAAAATTTTGTTTATTGTGTTGATATTTGTGATATTCAATTGTGTTTCTTTAAAAATTTATTTAATTTTATGTGTTGTATGAGTCAAATGGGTCAAACTGGTTGAGCGGGACAACAAATCACATCGGTTAAACATGTTAGATTGGTCATGTCGACTAACATGTAGTGCGGGTCAAGTCGACACGTGAACACAACGGGTCAGGTTATGGTTGAAATTTCTTGACACAAAACATAAATGGGTCGGGTTAGGGTTGGCCAATTAGACCCGACCTGCAACACGACACGTGACAGGAATTGCCACCCCTAGGTATAGGGCATTCATAATTGGAAGAGTTCTTGGGTATCTTAAGAAAACCAAAGAACTAAATCACCAATATTCAAAATTCCCTATTGTACTTGAAGGATATACATATGCTAACTGGATATTGAGTGCAGGAGATAATAAATCAACTACAGGTTGGATGTTTACTCTTAGTGGTGGTGCAGTCTCTTGGGTCATTCTAGTAAGATGTTACCAAAATAAATATCTACTAGATAAAGTCACTCGTTTTGTCTTTATGAA
>WUAT03000005.1:1293940-1312985 GCA_010015005.3 Ulmus americana
TTTTGATTCAAAGTTGAGGAAAGAGTTTTATATGAGGTCCCTATTTTAGCCTCCATAGGAAGAATGAGATGAGAAACAGTTGCATTAACATTAATCACCTTAGGAGAACACACTTTAAAACTCTTGGGGGTCTGCAACCAATGAGAGTTATAAATTGAGACCCGAGCTCCATCACCAATCCGCTATCTTGTCCCCAATGCAACTAAATTTCTTCCCATAGTAAGCTTTTCAAAAAAAAAAAAAAAAGAATTAAGACCCTCATTTGCCTCCCATATAGAATTATTCGGGAAATACATTACCATGAAAAGGCGAGCAACCAGAAATTGAGGCTTTTGAACAATTCTCTAAATTTGCTCCTCCAATAAAACTTGATTGAATGCCGTTAGATCTTGAAAATCAAGTCTGTCTTAAACTTTAGCGTAGCGTGCCGTGCCGTGCTCTCCATATTTACAACTCTACTCACGGCTTTCCATGGAATGCAAAAATATATAAAAGTAGTAACATTTTAATTAAGATTCAGACGTTTGAAAGAAAAAACATACTTTTATTGGTTTGCAATTGCAATTAACAAACAACTTTTTCTTTAAAACATTGGCTTAGTTTGGTAATGCTGTACTTTAACAAGAAGCTGCTGTTGGCTGTGCTGGAAGATGAAGCTGCTGTGAGAGCAAGTAACTGAGTGTTTGATTACTGTAATTTTAAAAATGCTGTAAACTCTAAAAGAAGTGGAGTGATGTTTGGTAAACTAAAAACCTAATGTGCTTGCAAATATTTAAGAATATCAAATGTTCTTAATTAATATATATTTTTTTATTGTCCTGTGAATTTCTTTAACTTTATTTCAAAATGAAAATTCAATCATATTAATTATTTAATTTTTAATGAGTTCATTAACTAATTTATAAAAATATTTATTATTATTATATTTAAAAATAAAAATAAAACATTTATAAACTTAATTTAATTATAACATAATGCATGATATCCTAGAGAGAAAAAAAATAAAATATCAAATATATAAAAGAGAGATATACAAGATAAAAATATAATCAAGAGAAGAGAGACAAAAAAATATATGAGAGAAAAAATTTAAAAAATATACGAGAGAAAATATAGTGAGAGAAAAATAAAAGAGTGTTTAGAGAAAAAATATGAGTTTAAAGAAAAATATAATATAAATAAAAGAAGAAAAAAATAACAGAGAAATATGAAATAAAAAAAAAATTAGTGAAAAAAATTAAAATTTTCAAAGTAAAAATAGAAAACAGTTTTCAAAAGCATCATTTTATCTGTTTTTTTTTTTCTAATGTGAAAAAAAATAAACTTTTTTTTAAAAAAAATATTTTTATTTTTGTTTACCAAGTACCATTTCATACTTTTGTTTAAAAAAAAAAAAAAAAACATTACTAAACTGGCCCACTGTTTGGAAAACGCAGTTTCCTCCGATTTAGTTTCAAAGCCGTCCCATCCGATATATAGAACAAAGCATAATTGATTCCCAAACAGTGTCTTAAATACTAGTGAGGAGCGCAAACCCAAACATAAATCCGAAAACGCCCTATAACTGGTTCCCTCACTTTCAGTTTTCCCTCCACTCTCCATCTCTCTCTCTCTCTCTCTCTCCTTTTTCGGTTTTGCACTTTTAGAGGCAAAAAGAAGGTACTTTTCTCTCTCTTCTAACACTTTCTTCTCCTTTGCAATCCTAGGGTTTTGCTTCGCTTCGTGCTTGGTCTGTTCTGCTTATTTTCCCCCTTTTTTACCGGACTAATTTTTTTTGGTGTGGACTGAGATTAACTGTTCTTCAGTGTACTTTATCGGATTATTTACTTCTGTTTATGTTTGGGTTATTTATTGTGTTTGGATTTGAATTTATGGTGGTTTTTAGTACTATAATGTTGGTAAAGTTGTAACTCAGTGGCAGATCTGGTTCGTATGCTACGAAAGATTGAATTTTTCTAGTTTGTTTTGATGGAAAATTCTAGTTTTTTTTTTTCCTTTGTTATTGAATGTGTTGTGTTTTAGATTTTCCTAGTGAAGTCTCAATTCGTATGAAGTATTTATTCGCTAATTTTATTGTAAATTTTTTTTTTGGGGTTTTATTTAGATGGTATTTTCTTGTTAAAAGTGTTTATTGATTGATTGGGTTGCTGAGAACTGATGAGAAACTTATGTTCTGCTTTAAACCTGCATAAAACATGGCTGGCTTCGTTGTAAAAGGACATTTCTTTTATGTTTTAAACCTGGTTTCTAATTTGAATATTTATTTTTCAGCAATCTTTGCTTCTAATGTAACAATATTGTGTTCTTTTTGACTCATTTTTTAAGTTATTGATTTTATTTTTAGCTTAACTTCTCTTGTTTTGCTTTAAAGCTCCTTTTACGTTTCTTATTTCTAGTCTTGCTTCTGGGTTTTATATTTTCCTCACTTGCAAGGAGTTTTGTGCTTATATGAATGAATAGTGTTACTTAGACACTATGTTGCTGTTTAAAATTAACCTTGGTTTTGCTGTTATTGACTAAATTTTGTAGGTTATTCTCAAATGGATGCCAATGCCACATCGCAAAACCGGCCATTTTCAATTAAACTGTGGCCTCCTAGTCAAAAAACCAGGCTTGTGCTTGTGCAACGGATGTTAAACAATCTTACAACTAAATCCGTTTTCACTGAGAAGTATGGGACTCTGAGTAAGGAAGATGCTGAAGTGAATGCCGAGTACATTGAAAAAGTGGCTTTTTCCACAGCAGAAGATAATTATGTAGATGAGCCAGATGGTGATGGAAGTTCTGCAGTGCAGCTTTATGCCAGAGAGTGCAGCAAGCTCCTCCTGCAAGTTCTTAAGGGAGAGCCTATAATCAAGGACAGGGAGGAGATTTCTGAAAGTAATGGTGCATCTGCATCCCAGGAAACCTTTTTTGATATTTCGAAAGGCCAACGGGCTTTTATTGAAGCTGAGGAGGCTGAGGAACTTTTGAAGCCACTGAAGGAGCCCGGGAACTCTTACTCTAAGATATGCTTCAGTAATAGAAGCTTTGGTTTAAAAGCAGCCCGTGTTGCTGAGCCCATTTTGGCTTCTCTTAAAGGTCAGTTAAAAGATGTAGACTTATCAGATTTTGTGGCAGGAAGACCGGAGTTAGAAGCTCTCGAAGTCATGAATATTTTTGCAGCTGCCTTGGAAGGTAGTGCCTTAAAGTCTCTGAATCTCTCAAACAATGCCTTGGGTGAGAAAGGTGTTAGGGCATTTGGTGCACTGCTTAAATCACAAACGCAGTTGGAGGAACTCTACTTAATGAATGATGGGATTTCAGAAGAAGCTGCTCGGGCAGTTTGTGAGTTGATTCCTTCTACAGAGAATCTTAGGATCCTTCATTTCCATAACAACATGACAGGAGATGAAGGAGCAATTGCTATTTCTGAGGTTGTGAAGTCTTCTCCCTTATTGGAGGATTTCCGTTGCTCCTCTACAAGGATAGGGGCTGATGGTGGGATTGCCTTATCTGAAGCACTTGGCTCTTGTGCCCATCTTAAGAAGCTTGATTTGCGGGATAACATGTTTGGTGTTGAAGGTGGTGTTGCATTAAGCAAAGCATTGTCTAAGCATGCAGATCTGAAAGAAGTTTACTTGAGCTACCTAAACCTGGAAAACGAGGGTGCACTTGCTATAACCAATGTTCTTAAGGAATCAGCTCCTTCACTTGAGGTGTTGGATATGGCTGGTAATGACATAACTGTTGACGCTGCTCCTGCTTTAGCGGCTTTTATAGCAACTAAGAAGCTCCTAACCAAGTTGAATTTGGCTGAGAATGAACTCAAGGATGAAGGTGCTATCAATATCAGCACGGCATTAGAAGATCTTTCACAGTTAATTGAAGTTGATATGAGCACTAACTTAATCAGAAGAGCTGGGGCTCGATCGCTGGCTCAGACTGTGATACAGAAGCCTGGTTTTAAGCTGCTGAACATTAATGGCAACTTCATATCTGATGAAGGCATTGATGAGGTGAACGATATTTTCAAGAAAACTCCCGATTTGCTTGGGGCCTTGGATGAGAATGACCCTGAAGGAGAGGAAGATGATGATAACGAATCTGGAGAGGGTGAAGATGACGAGGATGAATTAGAATCAAAGCTGAAGAACCTTGAAGTTAACCCAGAGTAGATGTCCTATGTCTAATGCTTCTTCTCTGCTTCTGCAGCTCCATTTGCTTCCTAGTCATCAGTAATTGCTAGGGACTAGGGACGTTTCCCACATTTAGGATTTGACTATTCTATTTAATCCTATATGATTCATCAGGGAGGAAGCAGTTTGGAGAGCACTATGATCTTCAAACATCAGTAGTGTTAGTTGTAGTTGGGATATTTCCATCTTTGTTTCTTAGCAGTTTTATCTTTTCTTAGGCCTTAGTTTATTATATCATCAGAAATCTTGCTTAGGATTTGCTGATGTGGTTTGCAGTCCTATTAGACTAGCTGTTTTTGATGTGTTTTTCCAAGTTGAATTGTGATTCTTCTCTATTTTCGGGAACACGCTAAAGGTATTTAATGGTGTGATGATTGAATATTGTAATTTTCAATGCAAAATTATAACTTTATATTTTGCATATCGTTTATAATTTCACTTTTACTTGGTCTTCTATTGTCAATATTAAACTGTCTGTCGCTAGTTTTATTGTCATATAGTCGATTTAAATTAGTAAGGTTTACTATAGCTTGAAGATTTAGGGCCCCTTATTAAAAATAGTAGTTTAGAGATTTGCGCATGATATGATTAGATTGAGTAGATTATGTGATTAGATTGGAGTAGATTATGTGAAATGTTATGCTATGTTTAGTGATAATTGAATTAGTTTAATATGATTATAAGCTAATGTAAAATTTATATATATTTTTTTTTGTGAAAATATGTAATATGAACATGTTCAATTTAAAGATAAAATTCATACTAATGTTAATAATGATAATTATGAAGAAAACAATATTTGTAATACAAATAATAAATGTGAATTACAATAGAATTTTTTTGACAAATGAATTACAATAGAATTATCTCTTCATATGGTATATATATAATTAATTTTTAATTGATATTACAATAATATCTCTACAAAATATTCATTAACCATGAATAACAAATGTTTTTACTTTATATCTCAATTTCTAATCATTTTAATTTTATTTTATTTTATTTTGTTTTGTTTTGATTTATTATCGATCTTTTAGGAGTTCTCGCCTAAAAATATTTCATTTTTTTAAATTATTATTTTATCAAATTTTTATATATTATTTAATTATTTTTATATTTATTTTAATAATTTAATTTAAAAGAAGATTATTTTCTTAATTAAAAAAGTTAAAAGGCCAAGCCTTTATTTATTGCCAAAAAATATATATATTTGTTTACTAAATTTCCACATGATTAATAAACCCACCCTATAAAAGCGGTTCTTAATTTCTTGTTTGTAGGACTATTTTGGATGAGGGGACAGGTTATTCTAGAGTAGAGCACACACCAAATGGAGCCTTATGGTTTTAAACTAATAATATTGTAGTTTCAAAATGTTTTATTAGTTCAGTGAAAATTTTGAAAACAAATTGAAAGTAACCCCACAAGGGAAAACATCACCTACAATTCATATTTGCGTAGTGTAACAAAATGGCCTACATAATTCAAAAATTTAACAAAATGGTCGTTAGTGGCAAACAATTTTAACGAATCGGTTTTTTGTGCAAATGGTAACAAAATGGCCCTTGCAACAACAATAATGCTCATTTTTAAATTGCAACGACTATTTTGTTACCGTTTGCACAAAAGTAAGGGTTATTTTATTCCAGTTTGCACAAAAATGCTAATTCGTTACGAGTGTTTGCCAATAATGATCATTTTGTAATATTTTTTTATTTGTGTGGACTATTTTGTTACATGGTGTCCAAATCATGGGATGTAGTAATGTTTTCCCTAATCAAAAAATGTCTTAATTTATAACAAAAACAACTAGTTTTGATTTTAAAATATGGTTTTAAATTCAGCTTTAAACCAGTCAAATTTCCAAGTAATTTGGTAGAATATGATTCAACATGACTTTCAGAAAAATGAAAACAAGAGAATAAGAGATGCATTGCAAGTTGAAATAATATTACAATGTTGCCTTTAGAATAGCAATACATCTTGAAAAAAAACCTAGAATCAATCTGTTAAATAGAGCCTTAGACTTGGACATTTCCAGATCATTTTCAAAAGGTCCAGGCAATGTCTCTTGCTCTCAGAAATCAGCTAGTTAGCTTTAAACTTGACACCACAAAACCCATATACAAAATTAACTAAACTAATTTCCTAGTGAAGAAGAAACATGTCTTTATTTAGTCTTACATGAATTTCCCACCTCAATTTGATCAAGCCCATCCATTTCCCCTTCCATTTGAATTCTGCCCTCTAGACTCAGAGAATGATGAGCTTTGAGACAAATAGGATCTCTTCTTTTTGTGGGTTTTCCATGTCAATATTTGCCCATTCCAACTACCTGTCCCAGCACTCTGCTGGTCAAGTTTCTCCGCGCTTCCCCCTTCTACTTTGAGTCTCTTTGGTGCCGGTGTCTGGAAGGTCTCTTCACTTGTTCCCTCACTCGCAAGAGGCGTATTTATTTCCATAACCTTTTCCTTTTCCTCTTCCTCTCCATTATTACTAACCGCGGTGCTCTCTGAAGGCGTATGGCTTCTTCTTTTACTTCTACTAGAGAACCTTGAAATGTCTTCTCCACTTTCGACAGCTTTCATCCATTGTACATCACTCAAGGTATCAGCATAGACCACCTCTTTTCTTCGCCTCTTTCCAGTGACACTGCCCGGATTAAATCCTTTGCTCTCGCTTTCCTTATTATCAGGTGTAGAATATGCCCATTCGGGTACTTCATTATCTTCCATTAGACGAGACCTGTAGTTCTCCTTCTGCCTTCTCTCCTCGTCCATTTTCTCAAACAACCAGAACTCGTCATCTGACCGGGCAGCAAGGCGGTTTATTTCTCTCTCACTTGGCACATCCGTCCCAAGTGAACTAGTACCTCTGCGCATGATCTCCTCTAACATATCTCTCCTGTCTTGAGCTGCACAGACGAAGTACAACATTATTCTTGCTTCCAGATAGAAAATTAACTTGAGCAGGTGTAACAAAGCATATTCTACTTGTTTTAATCATGCAATAGACTCAACAAATCTACAAATACAGGCCCTAGATTTATACTCCTAAACTAATTGTGTTGTCCCACATAAGCCCTTATACTATTAATTATCTTACATAATCCCTCCAATTCTATCTGCCATCCCAAAGAAGCACTCAAACTTTATTATCTCGTAGAAGACCTTTTTGGCTCCTCTTCTAAATTTCTCACCTTTACAATTAAATCATCTCAGATAAGCCTTCAGAGCTTGTAAGGGATAATTAATAATATGAGGGATTATGTGAGACTTCACAAATAGATTGAGGGGTGATGTAAACTCAACAAAAAAGAAAAAAAAAGAAAAAAAAAAGATGAAAATGTAGATTCAATGTTATCACGAACATTGCCATGTTTCTTGCTAGCAGATAATTGTGGACAGATACACGAACTTGTACTTTGAAACCCATATCTCTAAGGAAACTATATATTACATTATTTGGATGGTGTGTGTGTGAACAAAGGTCGTTTAAATTGATGCACAGGAAGAAAGACAACAAACCTGTTGAAGTTGTATTGAATAACCCAGCCTGGATGACCTTAGCATCTATTCCCATCTTCTGTTTCGCTCGTTCTAAGATTACCTCTTCAATTGATCCAACACTGACCAAAACAAAAACCCTGACTTCCTTCTTTTGTCCTATACGGTGGGCACGATCCTCTGCCTGCTGGTCCATTTGGGGATTCCAATCACTGTCGAAAATAATTACTGTATCTGCTGATTGTAAGTTCAAACCAAGACCTCCTGCACGAGTACTCAAGAGAAACATGAAGTAAGGAGAGTCCGGAGCATTAAATTGCTTTAGCAGGGTCCCTCTATCTTCAGTTTTAGTTGAACCATCCAGTCTAAGGTACTTAAAATCATGTAGTTGCAGATAAATTTCAAGAATGTCCATGAGACGAGTCATTTGCGAGAAAAGCAGGACTCTGTGCCCAGCTTTGCGTAGTTTTGGAAGTAAACGGTCAAGCAGTTCAAATTTTCCAGATGCTCTGCTAATCTCTTCCTTGCGCCACATATTATACTCCCCCACAACAAAAAGATATGGATGATTACAACATTTTCTGAGCTGCATTGTGAGGTTTTGTAGACTCTTAGACTTCCCAGTACCTGCAAATAAAGTTGAAATTTTCTTTTAAACACAGTTCATCTATGTGTATTTTTTTCAACTTATATTCTTGGTAGCAGAGCTTTTTGTTCTACTTCTATATTTTTTTCAGCTAAGGGAAATTGAGAGTCTGAAGTAGTCTACTTTTTAAATGAAGGCAAACTGCTAGCAATTTGAATTGCAATTTTTGTTTTGGAAGACAGGAAGCAAAAAGGGGCCGGGAAATGCCAAACACACGAGTTTTTACAACTCAGATGCATTTGGAGAAACTAGGGCTTTCAGTAAAATGGGGAGATGGGTGAAGGGTAAGAATGCAAATGCAAGCTCACAGGAGAAAAGCCACAAACCATTATCCAGACCGACTCTGCCCACATCAGTAACTTGTTGGTAATATACTTTCTGCCATGCTGACATATCACATTTTAGTATGACCTGGGATTTGGACGGAAGGAATTTCTCCACCTCATCTTTTTTCCTCCTCAATATGAACGGTCTTATAACCTATAAAACAAGGACAGGCATAAACATCAAATTGAAAGGGAAAAAAGAAAGAAAAAAAAAAGGAGGTGAAGTGAGAGAATGACAGAAACATAAAGACAATACTGACTTGATGCAGACGGCGAATAATTAATAACTGTTCTTCATCCGTTAGAGAAATATCACCCCGATCCGCAAAAGGCGCATTAAACCAGTCCTCAAAGTTCTGAACCGAATTAAAAATATTTGGAAGAAGAAAATTAAGTAGGGACCATAACTCCTGCAAACTATTCTGTATCGGGGTACCAGTCAACAAAAGTCTTCGTCGTATATCATAACTGCATAAAGTAAGAAATTAATGAGGACACCTTCGCATTAAAGGAACAAGTGTAAACATGAAAGGCCTCAATTTGTTGCATGGTCACCATACCCAGCGAGTGTCTGTGCAAGAGCACACTCGTGATTCTTTAACCGATGCCCTTCATCTACAATCAGGTAGAACCAAGGAATTTTCTTCAAAAACGCTTTATCTCTCATAATTAAGTCATAATGTGTGATCAGCACATTAAATTTTCCTTCCCCTGATAATTCCTCCTTCATTGCCTTTCTCTCGTCTTGCCGTCCATCATAAAGAACAGCTGCAATACTGCATCAAGGTGACAATCCAACAACAAACCAAAAACGTGAGCATTGTGTATGGGCAGGAAGAGAGGGAGAATGAATGAGTGAGATTAAAAGAAAACTTCATACAGACCTAGGAGCCCAAGTTGCGAATTCATGAACCCAATTTGGTAGCACTGCCTTTGGGGCAACTATCAAGTGGGGCCCAGTCACACCTTTGCATTCCACGAGGTATGCAATCAGTGAAATGGTTTGTATTGTTTTCCCCAATCCCATCTCATCAGCAAGAATTCCATTTAGATTGTTATTGAACAAGGAGAGCATCCACTGAAGTCCTTCTACTTGGTATGGCCTTAATTCCCCACCTTGTAGCATAGATGGTTGTTCTGTTACCTGAAAAAATTAAAATTTTCGGTGAGGTCTTATTCTCATAGTTACTCATAGCCGCTAGGATACTCAGAATTCATATAAACTGGTTAACGTCTAACAACAAAGTCAGTATTTTCTGGTTGAAAATTTAGCCCAATATTAAGGTGTGAAACAATCTACAAATAAAAACAAATTATAGATAAAGGAATGCTTACATTTTGGTACCCTCTAGTTTTGTTTTAAGTTTTAATGACAAACAACCTCCACATTGGATAACTATGATAAAGATTTGAAATTTGACAGGAGTCAATTAGGTGAATTGACGATAATACCCTTCTCATTTGTTTTTAAGAAAAGAATCTAAATTTGTTTAATGTGGAGGATTTGGTGTAATCCCAAACCAATTTACGTTCTTTTTTTATTATTTTTTAAAAAATTTACGGACATTGTTGGCAATTCTCCATAGTTTTGACTTTTGTGTTGACTCTGGGTACTAAATGCAATAAAATCAAATTCAGATTTCCTTGATGCCTTTCTCTATCAAATGGATTGCATTCATTAAGAAAATAATCAAACTCTACATACTTTATTGTAATTTTCCAAACCTGAATTTTATTTGTGTTAAAAAAATGAAGCTACAGATTTACCATTATGAAACTATCCCATAGATGAATAAATGACACAGGTTAACAATTTAATGCTTATATAGATCAAGAATAAACACAAGAAAAAATAATATGATCCTAAGGTAATGCTTTATAGCTTACCTGTTCCTGAATTGAGTGAATGGCTGAGTTATACTGCCTCTGACCCACAAGTAAGTCACTGGCCTCGTCATTGGCATCAGTATCTGTGATTTCTGCATCTTCATTTGACTCGGATGAATCAGCTTCTGAGTCTTTCAAGGATTCAACGCCATCAGAATGTTTAGGATCTTTCTGACGTTGAACAGCAGCTCCTAAATTCACAAGAAGTTTATTTGTTTCTTGAAGAAGTGTTGTCAATCGTTCATTCTTGCTCTCCTTCACCATTCTCATGTAAGCTTCTTGATCATCAGCCTTCAATGCTTGGAACCTCCTTTTCTCAGCCTGTGTTGCACGTTGTCTTTGCCTTCCATGCCATGCCTATTAAAATAAAGTACTTTATTTAAGGAACCTTTCACCACGATTTTTAAGACCAATGCTATGCATACTTTCCATACCTGGACCCCATCATTCCTTTGTTTTCGACGCTTTAAAGATGCCTGAGTTTGTAGTTGGAACTCACGAACTGCATTAAGGATTTCTGCAAAAAACTTTCTTTTCCGAGTTTCAATCTGATTTTTCTCCTCCTCTTCTAACCTTGAGAGCCTCTGTATCAAAACATTTGTAGTTTGTCAGTACTCAGTTGCCACTTAATTTCCATAACATAGAAATTGCCCCCTTCCTTAATTACGTAGATCTAAACAATCTACACTTCATGAACAAGATTCCCATTATTCCAAGTATAAATTGAGTTTACAAAGTTACATGCATACTGACCTCAGCATCCCGTTTCTTCCTGAATTGATCATCAGCCTCCATGGCAAAAGCATCTCCAACACCATACACTGGACGGCGCATACGTATCATGCCCCAATCGAACAATTGTTTGTCAGGATATGTACAGTTTGTGCGGAGCCAATACTCTGAACTCACCTCAGACCGAACCTTTGTTTGCAAGTCTGCTAGCTGCCAGAAGAGAAGTACTTGCCCACAAGGACAATACCCATGTCATCCCTCAATACTAACAAAAACCTAACTGAAACTCCTTTATCTACATTATTTAGTAAAATACTGAAAATATATAAGTTTTATCCAAATAAAGCCTCTGAATATTTGCTTGAGAAAGATTTTGAAAGGAATCACAGCCAACAGTTGGCAGAGTTTGAAATTTACATAAATTGATTAACTGAAAGAAATTCTTAAACTAGTTTCAATGAATATTACCTTTAGCCCATAGAGTTCAAGCAAACACTTTGTCTGCAGGTCCTCTCCTCTACTTGAAGGTAGTTCTGATTATAAAAAACATTAATACGTAAGTAAAGCTATTGAGAAATATTCTATAATACCAAAACAAATTATAAAACTTCAAAGCATAACAATAACAGATTACTTTCTTTCCTTAACAAAAGAATATGATGCATTAGGTATTTAATGTTTATACGACAGAGAATGAGCTGCTTGCTCAAGTAAGGAGATAACATGCTTGATCAGTGAAGAGAACAAGCACCTATAGCAGTGCTGCTCAAGAAAAATTGGGTTCAAAATGTTTTGGAAAAATCCGGTCTGCTGTTTTTATAATGCCTGTTTGTTTACAAACTAAACGACAATGCGCCAAAAGAAACAACAGGAAATAAACATAAACAAAACCACATAAATAAATGGAAAGGTAGTAATTGACTAAACGACAAAATCGTGACTCCCTGCATCATTATATAAAGTAGATACCTTCTAGTTCGGTTATTCGATGTTGAATATGGCTTTGATAACGATTCTGCCTCAATTCAGCTAATTTCGAACCAGACAAGCAATTTAGACGTTGCTTTAAGAGTGCATCTTCAAATTCCGATAACAAGTCTTCTCCAGAAATATTGGCATGATCAGCCTGTATCATCATGAAAATCTCAATCCACATTTTCCATAAGCTAAATAATTTAGGCATTTTAGTAATTCCATAAACCCAATTCCATAAAACTAGTTCATTCTCAAATCTCCACTCAAGAGGCCCAAAAATGTTAGCCAACAATTATTCAAAAATAACAACAAGACTAAAGATTTCTCATCCTACAATAAGAAACTCCCCACAATTTTAGCTTTCCACTTTACACATACTGGTCATTTAATTATCACAGAAAAATCAAAACTTCTCCAACGAGCCGTCAAAGTTAAGCTGAATAATTCTAATGTACTAACCATAGATCAAGAACAGGCAGAAAGAAAGACTAAACACAAAACTATTCAAACATACATCACCAAAGATCAATCAATCAGAACGAATCCAAAACATCAATTACTCATAACAACTAAAACAACTAGCAACAACAACAACCAGCCAAGCCAAAAGTCCCCTAATTTCAAAAAAAAATCACAATTCCACCCAGTTTCCAGAATCTACAAGAACCCAAAACATCAATCCACCCTAAAAATCCCAAATTTAAAACAACCCATCAACAAAAATCAACCCCAAACCTCAAAAACATCCTCAAATCCCAAACCCACATCGAAAAAATCAAAATTTAGAAACGGGCAAGCATCAAAATCCATACCGAACCATTCTCCTCAGATCTTCCGGCTCCGTAACCGCCAAGGGCATCTCGGTTGTCCTCTTCCGCATCACAATAAATAGAGGAGACCGTTTCAAGAAGCTCGTCGGGAAGAGGGAGGTTTCGGGAGACGAGGTTGAGAGCGGAAATCAGAGTCTTGGCGTGGTGGAGAGAAGGTTGCTGCCGGGTCTGGGCCTCGAGCTGAGGCATAACCATGGCGGGAGAAACTTCGAAACGGTCACTTTTAACGGCTATTTAAATGGGCAAATTTAAGCTTACGCTGTGTGCTTTAACACACACATATACTAAAACTCTATAATCGTTTCGTTCACTTGCGAAGCCGAACCCTTCTTCGGCCCTCTCTCTCTCTCTCTTCCTAGAGATTTTGTTTAAGGGGAAGAAAAGAATGAGATCGAATTACCAAAGGGACCTTATGCTTTGACCAAACGGGACACGTGGTTATATTTCCCGAAATTATGAAATTGTCCTTTAAATATTTTTTTTATGGGACCCTTTATATCATGGGGAAATTTTCATTCTAGTACCTGTAGTTTGCAGTTATTTAAAAAATACTCTTATTTTTTAATAATCTCGAAAAGTACATTTGAAGTTGAGTTTAAGGTCATTCAGTACATGCGGTCAACTATATGTTGACCAAATTTTTGTAAAAGTTCAAAAATACCCTTTATTAAATATGGAAAATAATTAAAAATAATAAATTTTGACAGGGGTATATATAAATTATAATTAAATTAGTATATATTTTCAATAAAAAAATATATGAAAATAATTTTAAATTCAACTTTGAGAGTACTTTTCAATATTATTAAAAAATGAGAAAATTTTAATGAATTTAAGTTATCCATGTGATTAACTAAAATGTGTCGAACTTAAATTAGGGAATATTTCATTTTAGTACCTTCTATATAGTCAAAATTATAAAAGAGACCCTTGATTTTTAGAAATATAAAAATAGTTTTTACATAAATTTCATTTTAATACCCTAAACGGCTTTGTATTTTCTAAAATTCCATATTTACCCTTAATGAAAAGTCTATTTCATTGTAATTTAATGTAATTTTAACCTATTCATGTATCCAAACACATGGATACATGAATAGGCAAGGGAAAATAAAATCCCTTAACTAAAATATAGGGAAATATATATCAAATAAGAAATTAATACTATATTATAAAATAAATAGGCAATATTTATAAAAACATTTAAATTACCCATTTAAACCCTATTATTCCCTTTAATTTTGGCCAAATAGAATTTCTGCCATTGAAGAGCAGAAGTAGAAAAAATCGAAGCAAAGAAAAAATGTCAAGGAGGCACGATTTCGATGGAAGGTCCTAATAGCAAGTGGGATGATTCGTCCTGTTCGTTTTTTTTTTTTTAGCTTTCTTCTTCTTCTTTCTAATTTTGTTATGGATTTAGGGTTTTGATATTGCAATAAAGGGAGTGGGTTAATGTGTTTTGGTGGTTTGAGGATTTGAGATGTTTGATTTGTGCATGATAGTGTGATACCCCAAGAAAATTAGAATTTTTTTTTAAATTACATTTTATTGCCATTAATTGATAAATTAATTGGCAATAGTTATTGAAATTTTAAAAGTTTATTATTATTATCACATATTATGTTGACAATAATATTAGTATCATTGGAGTTGTGATTAATAAAATTACATATTTATGAAATTGTTTATTTATGAAGAATATTATGGTAATTAATAAAATTCTAAAGTTACAAATTATGGAAAATATGACAATTACTGAAATTACAATTTTAATATTAAATGCAATTTTTATTAAAATTGTTATTATTATGGCTGTTTTTAAAATTAAAGTTATTATTATTATTAGAATTTAAAATAAATAAAAGAGGAAAAAGAAAGGAAGAACTTCCCCCTTTTTCCTTAGTCTTGCTCGTGCACGGAACCGGGAACCCCCCCCCTCTCTGCTTCGTGATTTCGGCTCCGCTGCATCCCCTCTGTTCTGCTTCCTCCTCGTTGGGGTTATCCCCGCATGCGGCGGCTCTGCTCACTCACGGTGGTTCCTTTGCGGGTGGGCGTCTCGCTGCTCTGATCCGGGCGATTTGCTCTGCGAGCTTCGCCGCTCCGATCTGCTGTTCCGACGACCGTGGAAGGGAGAGGCCGGCCACCTCTGCTTCGCCGGTTGTGGGCCGTCTTCGATCTGGGCTGGGTCACCTGGAAGATGACCATTTTCCCTTTCCTTGGTTTGGCCATGGGGTTGATTTCGGCTGGCTCTTGTCCGATCGGTCGCAGTGGCGATGCAGGCCAGGTTCCAGCCATTGGGTTGTTAATCCCCACACCGTTGTGAATGGTCCTGACCAATTGGGTATCCTCGTTCTTATCCCTATTCGTACTCTGAGCTTGTTGAATTTATGATTATATTGTGATTTGGGTTTTTTTATTAGAATCAAAATTGATCAGGGTTTGCTCTTGCTCGATCTATCACGGCGTTGTGCAGGCTAGATTCCGGTCGTTGCTCGCTATCCCCCGTGCCGTTGTGAGTGGTTCCGATTTGTTGGGTAATCTTGTTCTAAACCTTATTCGCAAACTAAATATGGTGATTTTTCTGATTAAGTGGTATTTTGGGGTTTCTTTGTTAAAATCCTAATTGATCTGGGTTTAGTTTGCAAAGTTTGATGATGAATACCATTGGTACTTTCTGAAAACTAATTCTAAGAAGTTCTATGATTTTGGTTTTGGTGATGTTGGTTCTCGTGTAAGATTGAGACTCTATGTGGGGAAATTGTGTTAGATTATGAAGTTAGATGATGAACTTTGTTTCTGGAACTAATTCTATGATTTATTTTGAATATTAGATTTCCGGAGATTATGATTTCGTTGCGTGGGGATTGTGTTATAAGAAATTGTTGTAGGTTGATGAACAAACGAATGTTTCCGAAATTATTTATGTAATTTATCGTGGATGTTAGATTTCCAAAGATTATTATTAAGTTATGTTGTCTGATGATAAACTGAGTTATGTTTCTGTAAATTGTGTAGTTATCTGGAGAATGGACTGTTCTAAATAAATTCTGAAATGGAAAGTTTATGTTTCTTAAGCTTGCTGTTGAACAAATTTAGAGTTTACTATTGTGTTTGTAAGCTGGTTCTCTGAGCATACTGTGATCTAAGTTTTGAATTGATCTAGTGTTGGTGCTCTGCACATACTGTGAAATTATTGATTATGTTCTGATCGAGACTAGGATATGTTATGGAGAAACTACGTTAGCTTCGGTATGATGATAAACAGGACTTTGGGAAAACTAGTTAGCACGTAGAAAAACAGAATAAGTGAACAGTTAGGGGTATCAGAACAGGTTGATTCGTGAGCAGACGTAGCACCCATGGGAACTCTCGCTCGTGACTCGACCTGAAGCGTAACTCTCCGCCCATGAGGTATCGGGTATCTGAGAAGGAACTCAGTCTATTCTGATAGGTACCGCCGGTTAGGTTAAGGAAGGGATCAGTAGGCCAAAGCATAGTAAGTCCTATAGGCCAGACTGTATGACGAATTAAGTCGTACAAGTGGTATCAGAGTTCTTAGCTATTAAATAATATGACGACAAAGTCATTCGCAAGACGATGGCTGACGGAAGGTGAAGATCAGGGGTTTCTGGAGTTTGGAGCACTGTAAAACCGTAAGTGCAATTTTACTTTTATGATGAACAATGTGTGTTAGTAATGTGGTAGTTCGATTGTTCACTGATGTATGTCACTACGCGTTATTTATTATGTTGATCAACTATGCTTATGGAATTACGGAACCGTATGCTACCACGCTCTATTCATTATGTTAAACGATTATTGTTTATGGATGTACGAATTTAGATGCTGTGACTCAATCTAAGAGTCCTACAGTTCATTATGTTGTGTAGATGTTGTTAGTTGTATGTTTATGGATATACGAAATCGAATGCCATTACACGATTACCTCAGATAGATTAACGGTCTTGCTGATCGGGAGAGGTTCGGGAGAGTGGGAGAAGTCATGTTCGATATTTAGTGAGACGTTTCCGCGATTATGTTTTAATTTAATGTATAATTAAAAGTTTACTTATTGTTCTGTAATATTAATGTGGGTAAGTTATTTATTTTATTTGAGGTACTGTAATAATGATAAGTAGCTAATGTATGTATCTCACGATAGTTAGATGAAAACGGTTTCCTTGAATTTGGTTAAGGAAACGGACTAGATGTTTAGAGGGAAAGTTACCAGGTCGTAAGAAGAGAAAAATAACTCTTCTCTTTGTGTAGAATGTAGAATGTGTAAATATTAATATATATTTACACATATTTTCTTTACATAATTATTTAAAATTTTCTCTGATTTAGTTATTTTATTGACTTAAAAGGCCTGGTAAAACCTTGGACGTTACAGGTTATTGGTTCCTTTTGTGATCAATGTGCATTCTCATAGTATCTTAAAACTTTCATGTTGGTAGTATTTGTTTCAAATCATCGTGATGATCTTTTTTAATTTTTTTCATCTCAATTATCTTTTAAGGCTTATGCTTGCCATTTCAAACTCTAAGATAACCCAAAATCAATATGTGCTTGTTGCATTGCATTGTCTATATACTATATTCACTAAATGATTATATTACTAAATTACTTTGAGTTGTGCAGTCTGCAGATGAGGCTATGACACCTATTGAATCAACATTTTTCGTTGAATTTGAATTTGAATTTGAATTCTAATTTAGAATGTTGTGTTTAGAATGTGAGTGATACTCTTTTTTGCTTCTATGTTTTTTCCATGTTTACTCATTTGGATGTGGATGGATAGGTTGTTGTGTTAACTATATAGAGAGAAGAATTTATAGATGTGAACAAAAGCTTAGTTTTGTTGTCTTAGTGGATTGGTCTAATTCGGAAGGACCAAAACGATGTTTGAAGTTAGGTTTTTATGGAAATATTAATACCCAAAATTAGATACGTGGTAGGCGAGTTAGGCTCTTCTTCTTGGTTATGGAATTCCGACTGTTCTGTTTATATTGACCAATTTTGTTTTGTTCTTCTTGTACTGAAAAATGTCAAACAAGCTAAAGGATATGAATAGTGTAGAGATTTGGTGGTAGATTAATTGATATTTTATTTGAGAAGAAGAGTTCCGAGAGTTGACAAGCCCACCTTTGTTGTTTAAAACTGGAAGAAATTAAAGTAGTTATTTTTCCATATATACACATATATAGGTATACATGTAGTCTACTTTGATATATGTATATTTGAATAACGTGTGAGCTCACGGATTCTTTTTCATCAAAAAGCTCCATTTATTTAACCCCCTCTCTCTCTTTTTTTTTAACCCATAAAATAACGTTTTTTACCCGTAATCATATGTGCATGAACCCTTTTTTTAATGATCTTATGATAATTTTTCTCCAAACACCCTTATTTTTTACATTATAACACAAAGATTTTAAAAAAATAATAATAATTATTGCTTTTGTTCTTAAAACCATTGTCAACCATTATTACATGTAGAAACGCCGATGTTTTTGTATAAATCAAAATTTTGTTGTTTTTGATAATTCAATTATGCTAATATATTTAAAATAAACTTATCATAACTATTTCATTCAATAATATAAATTCTATAAACATTTCATATCCAATAAAACAAATTCCATAAACAATTCAAATCCACTAAACAAAAGAAGTTTATATCCATTAAAACAAATTCCATAACAAGTTCATATCCACTAAAACAGTTGATTACCACTAAAATTTCATAGAAAGTTCAAGTTTTAGCACTAAACTAGAATAAAATAAAGCTAAAAAGGACACTAAAAACCTTAAAGCTTGTTATCTTTCATATGTAGTTCCAGAAGTGCATTGCAAACTCGAATGCTTTCAAATTACCAGAGGGTGTGAGCTTTTGTAATAATCCACCTTGTGTCTCTCGGCTTCAAGTTGCTTACCATCATCCATCTTATACATCAAAGCT
>WUAT03000005.1:1313085-1326113 GCA_010015005.3 Ulmus americana
TTTGTAAAACTGTTAGAAATCTTGAACTAGCTAAGATAAACGAGATTTGTTCTAGAATACTATGTTTTTGGCGATTTATGTTGCAAATTCTGTCTTGCATGCAAAATCATTCTCTGAACTTTATTCGGTAGAAGATTTTAATAAATTATGATGTTCTAATTTTAGGTGGAGATCATTAGGTCAATTACGCACTAAGGAAAGGCTTTGAAAATAGGTAAGTACAGATCTCACCTACGACACAGAATAAATGATTTTTCAAAAGTAATATGTGAAATATATTCAATAAGTGTATACCTAATTATCTATGATTATCTGATGCAATGTTGTGCTGTCTGATATATTTGATGGATTAACTGATGTTGTGTTGTGCTGTGTTGGATTATCTAGTTGTTTATCCTTGTTATAAGCCTGTATGATTTTATGTACACTGCATCCAATTATTATGCATGTCTAAACATTTATCATAGCCATGTATTACAGGACTATTTCATGCATTTAAGAATATAACTGTCAAAACGGTCTCAATATGATTATTTATAATGCATTATTTAATAACTTGACTAATGCTGATAAGGGGACTATAAGTTATGGTATAAAGATACACGATTAAAATAAATTTAGGTGTGTTATACTATCCGGTCTTATGAGGCATTCCTTCTTCGCTCATGATCTTATGTTAGAGGCAATATGTGGAATCTTTTTTGGCCAGAGGATTGGTGTTGGACTTGGGTAGCTTCCTCGGCACCCTCCGATGGCAGTGCGCCAGATATGTACACAAGGGCCTGAGTCTAGATAATGTTTACTAAGAGTCTAGACTACCATAATTGAATTACATAGAGGTCTGCATTCAATAGGCATTGTACCCATGAATCGTGAAATTATCATCATTGTTATATACATATATGTTTATTGAATGTGTTAAGCCAGTTTTGTAAGATATTTATGTACTTACTGGGCTTCGGCTCACGACTTACGTTCGTGTTGTAGGTACCAAAGGTAAGCATATCTCTGATGCTTAACTGGGATGCAAGTATGGTTGGTTTTTGGAAGGTAGGGATGGGTACCCGACCATGCACGTTGTTTATGCACAGGTTTTCAGGAAGTTATTATGTACTTGATATGTTCTTTATTATGTTATAAGTTTATACTTATCCCTCCTTAAATTTTGGGTATGTAAATATTTTTCTAGAGGCTTTTCCTAAACGTCTGGTAACTGATGATTACCAGCGACCTTAATTCCTTTCTATTTGTTTTAAATCATTTTCATTCAAATGTGTTTGATAGTTTTTCTTATTTACGTTTTGTTATTTTAAAAATAGAATTCCAAAAGTTATGTTAAGATTTTCAGAAAGGAAAATATATTTTACAAAAGTAAAAAGTTTTGACGACCTAATTAAGGTATGAGTTTTAAAAAAAATATATGGACTACTATGTTTTCTAAGCAATTAGGTTTTCGAGTGTTCCAATTTTATAAATATCAATCTTTCTGGAATGTTTAGGTGTTTTTAGAAAGAAAAAGAAATTTCTCTAAAATTTTATACTTAAAAGGATTAATTAAGCTGTTAAGAACCTGGGTCACCACATCGCGAGATGTCCAACATGGAGAAAATCTGACCTGACTTGGTGACGCCTATGGAAAATGTACCACCTAGGTGATGACGTGGATGCCAGATCAGCAGTGATAAAAGTTCTCATAACAGGAGTGATGGAGGGAAAAGGGTAGAAGAAATGTCATTATCTATTGTTTGGTTAGAAAACAATTAGAAAGGAAGTAGGGACGGAGCCAATGAAGGAGGATTTGTTTTTCACATATATCCTTAGAAAATTAAGAATTAACCCCCACAAAATATTTTTTCTACTTTAAGCCCCTACTAGTACGGGTTTCTGGCTTCGTTCTTGAAAGGAAGGAAGAGGGACAAGATTGTGTTTCTCTTGTAAATATCTATCCGTTGTTTGGTTGGAAAACAATTAGGAAGGACGAAAGAGGGACAAGGTTGTGTTTCTCTTATAACTTATGGAAACACAATCCTTCCTCGTTTGGATGGACTATTAGGAGAAAATATGAGTAAAATGTATCTAAAATTAATTGACTATTTTATCCTTATTTTTTCAATTGTAAATAACTTTTCTTAGTTGGTTTTTTTTAATTTTTAAAACTATATCTTTGTTTTTTTTTCAAGTGGGTTGGGTTTGTCAGTTGAGAAGTTTATAAGGTCAGGGTAATTGGCGCAAATGCCTTCTGAACTATGCGCGAACTATCACATTGCTCCCTAAACTTTTTTTAAGCACTAAACCCCCAAACTCTTTTTAATTGGCAAAATCTGTTCTCTGTTAAGGTAATTGCCTCAAATGACCCCTAAACTATGCGCGAAATGTCACATTGCGCCTTGAAATTATTTTTTTCGACACTAAATCTCTCAAACTCATATTTTATTTTCTTAAAAAAATTCTTTTGTATTTTAGTTATTTTTATATATTTTTGAATTACAAAAATATTTATAAAAATAATAAATACACACACACACACACATACACACACACACACATATATGTATATGTTGCGTATATATATACATACACATATATACATGTATATATGTGTATGTATATATATTTATTATTTTTAAACAATATGAGAATAACATTAGTCTTCGATTAATGAAGTTGTGGATTCCATACATCCTACTTGACGCTTTCACTATCCATAATATTGTGTCTCTAAGATACTGAGGTTTTGAGGCTCAATGCAACTGTGATATGTCTCGAATTCTCAACCCCTCTAGGTAACCTTCAAAAACTCTAGTAGATAGAGTCTTCGTAAAAAGTTCCGCCAGGTTGTCTTCCGATTTGATCTTACACATTGTCACATCTCTGCATTCCACAATATCTCTAATAAGGTGAAACTTCCTCTCAATGTGTGCCTCTTTGATGGCTTCTTGGTTACTTGCTATTTGCAGCTGTACCACTATTGTCACAATAGATAATCATGGGCTATTCAAGGTTAGAGATAACCTCTAAATCTCTCAAGAAGTTATAGAGCTATACAACCTCCTTAACAGCTTCTGAAGCTGCTACATATTCAGCTTCCATGGTAGAGTCAGAAATGAAAGATCCCCTATGTTGACTTTCTCAAATTTGGATCAGATTGAAAATCTGAACTTGTGTATTCCACAGGTATCAAGTCTGATCCCGAAAACACTAGCATATAGTTTCTTATTCTCCAAAGATACTTAAGAATATGATTGATCGATTCCCAATGCTTCGGTCCAGGATTTGATTGGTATCTATTGACAATTCCAACCGCATAACAAACCTCGTACATAACATAGTATACATAAGACTCTATACTGTTGAAGCATAGGGTATCTTTTGCATTCTCTCGACTTCTTTAGAAGTCTTGGGAGACATGTTTTTAGACAATACAATTCCATGTCTCATGGGTTGTTGACCCTTCTTAGAATTTTGCATACAATACTTTTCAAGTATTTTGTCTATATACAAAGCTTAGGATAATGCTAACATCTTGTTCTTCCTATCTTGGAAAGTCCGGATTCCAAAAACATAGCTTGCTTCTCCCAAATCTTTCATTTGGAATTATTTAGTCAACTACATTTTGACCGATGTCAATGATTCTACATCATTCCCAATTATTATAATGTCATCGTCATAAATGATAAGGAAGACTACTTTTTCATCCTTCATTTTACTATAGACACATGGCTCGTCTATACTTTGCTTGAACCCAAATGATTTAACCGCTTGGTCAAATCTAATGTTCCAAGACCTAGAGGCTTGTTTAAGCCCATAAATAGATCTCTGAAATTTGCATACTTTATACTCTTGCCCTTTATCAATGAATCCTTCAGGCTGTACCATATAGATACTCCCCTCTAGACGTCCATTTAAGAATGTCGTCTTCACGTCCATTTGCCAAATCTTGTAATCAAGATGTGTGACTATAGACAAAAGGATGCAAATCGATTTAAGCATAGCCATCAGAGATAAGGTTTCCTCATAATTGATTCCTTCTTTCTTGGTGTAGCCCTTAGCCACTAGCCTTGCTTTGAATGTTTCCACTCTTCCATTTATGCCTCTCTTTCTCTTATAGATCCATTTGTATCCAATTGGTTTCATTCATTCGGGCAAATCCAAAAGTTCCTAAACTTGATTGGAATACATGGACTCCATTTTGAGATTCATTGCTACTTGCCATGTTTTAGAATCTACATATTTCGTCGCATTACTTAAGGTTAGTGGATCATCTATATTGTCATCAGAGATATCTACTAAAGTATCTTCAACTCCCATATAACAATTTGGTTGTCTAGTAACCCTCCCACTACGATGCAACAAAATCGGATGTTCTTCTATTTGTGTGGTCTCACTTCTTACGAATGGTTGATCAACAATGATCTCATCATTTTGATCATCGGTTGGACCACCAATCTCATCGATTTCCAACTCTTCCAACATGACTTTGTTGTTCGTTCTATGATTTCTAATAAAATTATCCTCAAGAAATCTAGCATTTTTCGAAACAAACACTTTGTTCTCTTTTAGACTATAAAAGAAACCATCTTCATTTCTTTAGGCTATCCTACAAACAAGCACAATTCTGAGTGTGATTCCAACTTGTCAACCTTAGCCTATTTCACATGGGCCTGACATCCCCAAATTCGGATATGCATTAAACTCGATTTGTGGCATGTTCATAATTCAAACTGTATCTTAGGTATATATTTTGATGGAACCCTATTTATCAAATAAATAGAAGATTGTAGCGCATATCCCCAAATAAATTTCAATAATGGTGAATTGCTTAACATTTATCTCTTCATGTCAAAAAAACATCTTATTCCTTATTCTCGCATCACTGTTTTGCAGTGGTGTTCCTGGTGTAGTAAGTTGTGACAATATCCTATTATCAATTAGATATGACCTGAATTATTCATCCAAGTACTCCCCACCTTGATCCAATCGAAGTGCCTTGATAGGCTTACCTAACTGCTTTTTCATCTCAGCCCAAAACTCTCTGAACTTTTCGAAAGTTTCAGACTTACAGTGCATTAAGTATGCATATCCATATCTAAAGCAATCATTAATTAAAGTGATGAAATACTCATAACCTCCTCGTGCATGTACTTTAAACAAATTGTAAACCTCTGAGTGTACTAGTTCAAGTAGATAATTAGCTTTATGTCCTTTTGAAGGAAAGAATCTTTTGGTCATTTTATCCTCCAAACATGATTTGTAGGTAGGCAAAGAAGTGACCTTTAAATTTTTTAAAGGACCAGCATTTACTAACCTTTCAATCCTAGTTTGGTTAAATTTCTGGGCATACGAGAGAAAAGAGTCCACTCGAGCATATTTGGTTGCGAGTTTCTTGATCAGGGAAATCTTGTATTCAGAGTCACGGATAAAGTGGACTACCTTAGGTGACCCATTGTTCTTTCTAGTGGGTTTTTTCTCGTCCGCCTTATTCACATTGTCCCTTTCCAGCCTTAGTCAAACAAATAGGGGTGGGGAGTGCTTTTTTTTTTTAGCCTTTAGAAAAAGGCATAGCTAATTACTATTGTGATCTCTTTAGCTTTAACTCAAACTATAGTCACTGGAGTATGTATGAGTATGTAAAAGATGTGGGGGTTAGGATAAGAAAAAAGCCTTCTACATTAGCAAATTCTTCTTCCATGAGGGACTGAGATGAAGGAGGATCGGTGGATTTCCTGTTAATCATATAAGCAAACAACAACTACCAGAAGAGCGGTATCTGTTTTCCACAAGACAGTGGTGCTACGAGTTCTGACATACTTGAATTTAGCCGTAATGCAATCATTCAGAATGAAAGGATTTAAAAACTCTGGGTAGACTTCATGTTTCATAACAGCAATAGAAATAGCTAAATTTCAATTACTCATTCATAACCTCGTTGGATTGGATTCGACTTTGAAGCAAAATTAGATATGGATTTGAAGTCAACAGTGGACTTACCCCTAATTCATCCCCCCATCAAGCCAAGCCTAGCTGCTTTGCGATCCGGGCACCTAGGTTTAGTCATCCGGTTTCACTTTTTCTGGTGTAGTTTAATTCGTATCTCATTTTATTGCTTTAGAAACAAGCAGTGGCTTAATCGAAAAAAGACTAAGATCACACACTTCAGCCAATCCAGCAGTTAATTAGCTTCCAGACCTTGGAAACAAATAATTAATTTGTCTGTTTCAACCTACTTTGGCGTTTATACGATAAAGTACATCAAGAAGCTTCTAATTGCAAGGTGTTTGCAATATAAGGGTCCAGGTTAGAATTTGAAGGTAGTTAGTCACCTTCTCTGTAGGAAAAGACCTTAGGCTCCACTGCTTCCACAACAAGAGCTAGCTAGTGAGTGATTTTTTCCCGTGAGAAGCGGCCCCCCAATAAAACACGGCGTGTTCGAATTCTGATCACTTTTACGCAAGAAAGGGGGACCACCCTCTAAGCCTAAGTATTCCTTAATGAATGATAGCGTACAAGTATCGTGAGGGAAAGGTAAAAAGAACCCTATTTAGGGAGTGCAATAGAGAACCTGAGATCTGATGCAAACTATCAGTTGAAGGAGCGAAGCTTAGAGCCTTTACTTAATATTCTATTAGTAAAGCACGCTCACTCTAACAACATACCTTTTGCATGATGGGTCAGCGAGAAAATGGGAATAACTGCTTAAGCCATTAGATGTAGGTGCTTTCCAGAGGTGGAATCTTCTAGTTCTTCCTATTTGACCCGAAACTGATCGATCTAGCCATGAGCAAGTTGAAGAAATCTCTAACAGGTCTTGGAGTATTGAACCCACATATGTGGCAAAATACGGGGATAACTTGTGGCTAGGGGTTAAAGGCCAACCAAGATCAAGGCTGTTCACATGAAAGAAGAGAAGAAAGAAGTGATTCTCTTCTTTCTCTTTCTTGAGGGGGAAAGAAAAATAAGGTCTTATGGAGGGAGGGGGACACTTCTATTTAAGAAAAAGATATGGAAAAATTTGATGAGCTCCTATTCTTAGTCTTGAGTGAGAGCATTACTATTTGATTATGCCTTCAATGGCTTATTCTTAATATTCTTGGGTACTTGACTATTCATGGTTCGACTGTCCATGTTCTTTGAAGAAATAACTTTCTAACTCGGTGGACACCATTATAGGCTCTTATTAAAGAGTCCTTGCTCATCTTGTATAGCGGCAAAGCAATTCAAATTCTTTTTGACAGTTGCATGATGAATGTGCTATTCCTTAGTGGCTATTTTCTTTTTAGCTCTAGCGCCATGATAGTCTCCGGTCCTGCCTCTTCTTGAATCGATTTGAAGGATAGACTGCTTCGGCGAGTTTGGTATCCCATTCCAGGTTGGGAAATGGACGAATCTGGGTCTGGAGATACTTTGAATACTTTCTTTCGACGGGTGGCATGTATTCCCCCATTTGAGAGAGTTGAAGCAAATTTTGTAACAACCGATTTGAGCACAATAGCCAAAGAATGGATTTGCACAGCGGATTCGAGAGTAGTCTGATATCAGATTTTTCTTGAAGAAATCTTTCCCCCAATGGGACTCATGATTAATGTGTTAAATTACATTCTTTCGGATGGTTCCAAAACATTAATCAAAGTATGCCCCAAAACACCTGTCTCCCTTCCTACATGCAATATAGGATTGCTTTTTTAAGTTTAAGCCTTCTCTTCCTTCGGTCTAATCCCTCAATCCCATGAATTGCCTTTTATTTACTTGTAGGGAATACATTTTCTAGGATCAGAAGGAACCGCTATAATGACCACTACGTGCATTTTATTCCCTTCGATCTTATCTCTGATTGCTTTTTATGAAGTCGCACGGGAGCTAGTGCTTGCTATCTAAGAATTGCTCCATGGATCTCATCGGAAATGTTTGATACTTCTTGGGGCTTCTACCAATACTAATACCAATGCTACTAAACTAAAGAAAGTGACATGCCATAGTTAATGAGGAAGGGGTATGCATAGTCAAAATTAAATTGACTTCCTTTGTATTCATTCCATTTGAGATCGAATGAGGGTAATTCTTTATAGATCAGATTTGCAATGCTTATTGAATCAATCATAGTTGATACGCATTCAATTGCAAACAAAACATTGCTAGAATTCAAGTGAAGGGGAGGGAGCAGCTTCAATAGCTTTGGCTGTGAAAACTCTTGGTCTTGGAGCGTACCATGTAAAGGCGGGCCCCTCCAATATCCTATATATATTCAACAGCTTGAAGAAATGCCATAGATAAGTTTCATTTGTATCTAACTTAACTCTTTTAGGAATAGGTTCATCATTTATTAATTCAGTATTTAGCAGTGAATTTGAGTTGGGAGTAATTTTATAAAGATTGCATTCCTTAGTACCTGAACAAATAATTATTTTATAAAATGAAACTCTTTTATTAAAAAAATAATTTTGTTCAATCAAAACTGAAATCAAAATCAAATTTTTGTTCATCTCTGGTACTTAATAATAATTTTTCAATAAAATAAATTTATTTCCAAAATTGATTTTGGATAGCTCTCACTGCTAATGCCGAAACCCTCTTTCTAGTGGTCACTTTTAGCATGAACTATCCATCATGCATTTTCCTTTGGAGGTGAAATCCCTTCATTTTATCTAGTGGAAACACTTTCCACTTTATAAAGATTTCTTTTCCATCTTGGCTACTTTTTTTCTTGGTTTTGTAACTAGTCTTTCTTTTGTCACTATTCTTCTTCTAACCCGTAGAGGTAGAACTAGCAACAACTATGTTAGCATCTCCAGACTTAGACTTATTCTTTTCCTCATAGGTTTTGAATTCAATCATGAGTGCTAGTTAGGCTCAGATTCATCTTTCATGCGATTATTCATAATAGCTTTAACAACATTAAACCATGCATAATTAGATGTCTCCTAAAAATGGATTGAAGTGATGCCATGATATTCACATAGGTTCGTATCCCTTGATGTTTTTGTTGCAGCACGTTGGACATTGAGGCTAACATATATCAACAAGCAATATCATCAAATACGATCCACTTTTCATAAGCATCCTTCACAACATTAGCTGCATGCTCAGGCGAAAACTTATGCTTCTTAGAAGTGAGCACTAAATTTAAGTTGTGTTTCCAGGGTATATTTTGTTTTAAGTGTGATTTTAGGTGATTAAGCATAGTTTTGGAGGATTTTGGAGCAATGCAAAAGATCAGTGATGAATCGGGATGAAAATAGTTGAATTTGGAGTGTAAAATGCTTACTTGGCTTGAAATGGGGTTTGGGCCATGGCATGCGAACTTGCGAGCCGCAAGCTTACAACAAAAACCCCATTCTCCATATTAAAACCCACAAGGAGTGAGCCATGATGCACAAATATGCATGTCACGGTGCAAGAACATGGCAAGATTTTTTGAGGGACATGAGCTGAGGCGTGCGAAGATGTAGGCCATGTTATAGACCTAAAAATTAGGAGGCATCGAAGATGCAAAAGGTTGAGCCGCGGCCTACAGAGTTGTGTGTCGCGACCCAACCTTTGTAACCCTAATATTTTGTCTTCTGTTATTAATTTTAATTATGTTCCCAAGACTTTAATCGGTACAATTCCTTACCAAAATACTCTTAATAGCCCTATAACTATAAATAAATCTCATAATTACTTTGTGAGAGTTAGACAATTTTAGAAGAGAAGAGGACTTGAAGGCTGGGATCTCCATTGCTACTGATGCCCTCCAAGCGATCTAGAAACCATTAAGCTTTCTTCTTCCTTTCTTATTGTTTGTTTAATAGATACTTGTGTGTTTTCTTTTAACACTATGAGTAGCTAAATTCTTTTGTGATTTAGGGCAATTCTTAGTGCTAGACTATGATTCTAATTAATAAAATTTCATATTGATTCTTTTATCTATTATTCATGTTGAAGATTTAATTGATTCATTGATTAAATGTCAAAGCATGTTTACTTAATTGATTAAGTACGCAACTAAGAGATTAGTGAACTGTTTATTGTTAATTAGAGATTTTAATTACGTAATAGCTTTTGATTCTTAATACATAGTAATGATTTGTGATCGTTGGTTGCAAAATGGATTAATTACTCAGGTTAAAAGCCATAACCTATGATGTTTTTGCTTGGTTTAGTCATTACCTCTTTCGAACTTTAATGCTTTTGTTGAATTAAACTTAGTAAACATACTTTTAGGTTGTTCGATGAATAGGGATTGGGTTAGTAGCTTGTTTAACTCAACTAAAAAGTAAGTAAAGGTAGAAGATATTCAAGCTTTGAGTACCTTAAAATTAGAGTTTTCAATTTGAATAATTAGAGTTAGAATTAAAGGTTTTATTGATTGGAATCTGTGTTTAGTGGTGATGAATGAACCTTCAATCATGCTTTTTCATTCTTGATATACTACAATTTAATTAGTTTTCATTCATTTAATAGCAATTGTTTTATTTCTTTTCCAAACAATCTCCCCCCATTTTATAGTAATTATTTAGCTAATTTAAATCAAATCCTCTGTGGGAAAGACCCTTGCTTTCGCTATACTCATTTAGACGACATATTTAGGCATTTAAGTAAGGTTAAATTATTGGTTGCTTTTGCACGCATCAACAACCTTTTGACAGACAAACTTTTGGTAATTATTACAAATTTAAGGTTTGTTCATGGAGAAAGCCAGAGAAATTTTTACTTGGCAAACTCGGATCAACAGATGAGAAGAAATTATATCTTATTGATCTTGGGTTGGGTATGCTATTTTTCCCGCATTCTTTCATCTTATTTAAAGCTTTTGTTTTCTGCAAGTTTGTGGTAGTAATATTAAGGTTCATTAATATCTTTCTTTTATTTTTCAACATCAGGATGGAAAGTTGCATCATCTGGTCAATATGTTGAATACGATTAGAGGCCTGACATATTTAGGTATGTCTTATTAGATGTTGTGAAGGTTGAATTATGACCTTTATAGTAATCACCTTTTGTGCCCAGTTTTATGGTGTGGCTTTCTTTTTGCAAGGGAACAATAAGTTATGCAAGTGTGCATGCACATTTAGATTGGACTGGAAGCTGACGAGTTGATCTTGAGTCATTGGCATCCACATTGATATTTCTCATAAAAGGAAGGTTACCATGGCTGGGTTATCAGGTGGACATTTTTTCATCTTTTTAGTTAAAACTTCTTATTTAGGGTTTTCTTTAATCTAAAATAATTTGTTTTCTCCTTTTCTTTTTCTTGTTTTATATGTACAAGGTGATAACAAAAGTTTTCTAGTTTGTTAGAAAAACATGTTCTCTTCCCCTAAGTTGATGTGTGTATGGGAAAAAATCCATATTGACCTTCTTACCTGGTAAAAGGTCAATTGGCTCAACACCACGTCATATTATCGGTGGGTTCTATGTCATGGCCTACTCACGTGGGTTCAACATCGCAGCCCACCTAAGGTGGCTCCGTGCCACGGACCAACAATAGTGGGCTCAACATTATGACCCACGAATACAAGCTTTACACTTCGGACCATTAGGCTCCATGCCATGGCCTATTTCACACTTGACTCCACTACTAGAATTTAGCGTTTTTTTAAGTCTTTAAAAACGCTATCATTGATCTTTGTTAGCGTTAAATCTAACACTAAAACAGCCCATGTTATTAAAAGTTTGCATATTTTCATAGAGTTTTTGAAAACTTATCTTGTTATGCCATAAAAACATATATTATAACGTTTTTAAAGGCTAATTGTAATGTATTGTGAACGTTTTTTAGCACTTATCGTATTAATGAAATGACAATTTTTGTATGCTATTGATGCATTTTAAAATTGCCACGTTTAATACTATTTGTAAGATGACCTTTTTTTATTAACAATGTACTAATTATGACAATATATATATAATCATAAATAATGCTAAGACAAAATAATTATAATTATCTAACACTACAAGTATATAAAAAATTAATTCAATATAAAGTTAAAGTTATCCAACAAAAATATTATGTATCAAACTCTAAATCCAACAAAAAAATTCAATATGACTGAGAAACCAAAAATAATTTTTAACAAGTATCATCAAAATACGGAGATCCAAAACTTCAAATGTCCAAATCTTCATGCAATTCACTTGACTGACCTGCATGAAAAATTAGAACAAGTTAAATAAGACCTGCCAGAGTTGTATTTCAACTTAACTAAAATTGTTCCAAATATGTGTAAATCATTACATTGAATCCTAAAAGCATCACAAACTAATAATGTGATATGAGCACATCAAATATTCATAATAGTAACCAATATATTAGACTAGGTCTTGATAGTAGGTTATAGCAATATGTTGATTATGCAGTTTATCATACCAGCATGACCAAGAACATGAATTTTAGTTGATTCCTTGATTTGGGATACAAGGTTATTATTGCCTCTAGGGATCACAAGATCTATCACGTCATCAAGCTGTTGCACAATACATTTTTTTTTGTCAAACTCCATCCATAGAACCATAACAAAATTGTTCAGTATTTCTTCCTACCTTGAGCAGATCTGGAATTTCCTCCCTCAAAGTCACAAGTCCAATAAGATCATCTCCGACAACCCATGGGATGGCTGAAGTGATAACCTGCAAAATAAAGACAGTAAATATACTAAGAAACATAAAAAAATTTCTCATTTCCAATAATATATAATAATGACTGAACCAAAAGTCTCAAACCTTGTGCAAAATTGCATGATTATAACAATATATACTTGCATTAGATCCATTCATTGGTCGGACGAAAAATTCCCAAAACATTAAAGGAAAAAGATACAAAACTGATGATATACAAAATGGAATATTTTTATAGCAAAGTATGACAACAACAAAAAATATATATCAGCTTTCGAGTTCGCAATGTATTACCTTTTGCTTCTATTTAAACTCCTCCCAGGTAATCGTGTGAGAAGTTTTGAGGCTGGCCACACAAGTAGCATGCCACTCTGGTGAATGAAATGAACCATCCACCTGCGACAGTCCTCATCAGTAATGTCCAAGGAAACCAAAAA
>WUAT03000005.1:1338331-1354177 GCA_010015005.3 Ulmus americana
ACTCCACGCTGGAGACTCTATGATGACTCATCTTCAGACCGGAGATGCTATGACGACTCATCTTCAGACCACAGATTCTTTAATGAGTCGCCTCGAACCGAAGACTCTTGACGCCTTATCCTCAACAATTTGAAACGAGATTTTTACCATATTACACTCGAGCCAAATTTAGGCACTACAAAGGCCAAAAGTGGAGATCAGATAACAAGCTGGGGAGGAGATGATAGGTTAAAGACTTATCACAGCTCCTTGAAGGATTTAGAGACAATGCTGATAACAACAAAAGATTAGGGAGATATCCACTACGGAGAACTTCGTTGTGCAATTTCCAAATGGTATCCAAACAATATCTAAACGAATTAAGGCAAATAGCATCATTAAGTCCACTTTACTAGTACCAGCAACAACATCACAACTCCAGATAAAGGGGAGTCCATGCTAACATTAACCGAGAGAAGGCTTCAAGGAGATGCCAACCAAATACTCTTGCTATAATCACAATGAAGCATCACTTATAAGAATTTTCCGCGACTATTTACACATCAAAGCCTTGTTTATATCACTAAAACGACAATAATTTACAAATGCAAAGAGAAGAACACACAACGAAGACACAACGACCTAAAGTTTCAGAGGACACACCTCACTAGAAGGCCCTAATTCTTGAGTCTATTTTAGAACACAAGGACATAGGTAATTTCACTGATTGCATAGCCTAAACCAAAAGAGAAAGGCCAATAGATTTAACCAAAATCATCCTACTAAAATGAGAGAGAATTTTTTTTTTAGCCTACTAATTTCCTATCCAAATTATTAGGGAGAAACTAGAAGTCACTAACTTAAGAGGACCAAAACAATGAAAGTACCAAATAATGACTTCAAAGCGAGGTTCATTGGAACCCTATGAGACAAGTGATCGAAGTAACAATAGCAGGCCTCGTATTTTTGCTAAAGAAAATGCTTGATTTATGAGCATTAAAACTTTGGCCAGACCAAAACAAAATAAATCAAGGCTTTTTATACTCAAAACCTCCCGAATTATGCACAACTTTGCATGTTGCCATCCGAATTGGGAAAATGACCAATTTACCCCATAAATTTACAATTTATCTACTTAAGCAACAAAATTGTTAAAAATCATTGTTTCCGTTTATCTTTTTTCATACAGACTTGCACGTGATTTAATGGTAGGACATTTTTGGAGTGGTTTTTAACAATGAGATTGAATAATGTGTGGAAAAAGATAAATTGAAACAAAGGGTTTTTTAACAATTTAGTCGCTTAAGTAAATAAACTGTAAACTTGTAAGATAAATTGGTCATTTTCCAAATTTGGGTGACAATCTGTAAAATCGTGCATAATTTGAGAGATTTTGAGTATAAAAAGCCATAAATCAATGCATTTCTCGAAATGTGAGGCTTCAGTAGCATGCCCTAATAGGAAAATATCATAGGTAAACAAAAGATGATTGATAGTCAGAGCACCTCTAGCCACTGAAAAACCCTTCATGTTGCCATCTCTAGCCATTTGAGAGATAAATCTTGAAAGAACCTCTGTGATTAAAATAAAGAGGTAAGAAAATAAATGATCTCCCTGTCTAGTGAGGTAAACGGGGTTGGGTATGGTCGGAGATTCTAATACCATTCCCGCCCTGGTTAACTTTTAGGATCCTCATCCCCTCCTCCATCCTCTATTATTTTATTTGCGGACGGGGATGGGGAATCCTTTATAGGGGATAGGTCCCCGTCAGGTTCTCTTAATATATATTTTTTCTTCTTCATTTTTTTAGAATAAAATTCTAGTGGACTTTTATAATGTTAAAAACAAAATAAATTGAATATGTGGGTATTATAATGAGTTTTAATGACTTGAAAAAAATAAAGTGAGTTGGACATTTTATTAAGATGATAATCAAATTATGATTTTAGTATGTTAAATATTTATTTAGGTTATAATATAATTTTATTAAATATATATATAATTAATCGGGGTCGGGGTTAAGAATATTTATAAATATTATCTCCGATCAAATTTCTTTTATAAATACTCTATCCGAATAATTTCTTAAATTTTATTCCTAATCTCGGGATGATTAAGGGCAGGGAAAATTGTCATGCTTATCCCCATCGGAAAGAAAATTCATAGAAATGGTAATAATAATAACACGACAATGCACCCAACCAATCCGGCACTCATTGAAACCAAATGACCTAAGCACCAAGACGATAAAATTCCAATTCAAACCAAATGACCGCAGCATTATTTCATGTTTTCTAAGATTTGTTCATTTGGAAAGGGTCAGTAACGTCATGTGCCTGGGCTGCGACTATGCCAGACAAACACTTTCCCTCTGTAATCTGTTATTGCAGTAATGAAATTTCCTTATGGCTTTCAATTAAAATATATATATATTGCAAAAATTAGAATATACTTTATCGCTCTTAACAAGGTTTCTTTTTTATTGAAAAACAAATTTAAAAATAAAAAAAGTCACTCTCTTCCAAGAGCGCGTGGCTTAAACCCACCGCCACCAGCGTGCTAACATACGCATCCTCCAACCTTCGATTCCTTCCTCATCAATCTCAAACCCATCACGAGCGAAACGCTCACCTCTTGACTTTTTTCCAAAAAAAATATATATATATAAATAAAAATGGTAATAAAATAAGGAAGAGAGAGAGATAGAGAGAGAAACTCATCACCGTTCCGTTTCTCTAACATGCGCCATCTGCTATACTCCACCACCATGCCTCCGTCGTCGTCATCGTCCTCCTCGTCCAAACCCAAATCCACAAACCCTAACCCTAATTCCAATCTCTGCAAGCACTCACCATCGGCGACTCTCGATCTTCTCATCTTCATCCTCGTCCTCTTCGCCGGCTCGTTTCTCGTCACTTCCTACTTCTCCTACATCTTCAATTCCCTCTCTCTCCTCCTCTCCACCTCCTCCATCCGTGTCCATCCCCTCCAGCTCTCTTACATTTTGGGCTTCGTCGCGTCGTTTGCCGTCGCCGTTGTGGTCGTGGAGTTTTGCTGCGGCGCCCGATCGCGGAAGTGCGATAGGAAGGGATGTAAGGGGTTGAAGAAGGCTATGGAGTTTGATTTGAAATTGCAGAATGAGGAATCGATCAGGAATGGCTCGAAGGAGATCGATAGGTTGCCTTGGAAGGGTGGAAGCGAGGCTAATCCGGATTATGAGTGTCTCAGGTCTGAGCTTAGGAAGATGGCTCCTCCTAATGGTCGTGCGGTTTTGCTGTTCCGTGCAAGGTGTGGCTGCCCTGTTGCGAAGCTCGAAGGTTGGGGGCCTAAGCGCGGTCGGCGGCTCAAGAAGTGAGTTTGATTTTGGTTTTTTCTAGTTTGTTTTCTTGGCATTTGATTTGGGCAATTGGGTTTGTTCAATTTCTTTGATGCATTGATGCTTTGTTTGATTTTTGCGGTCTGGAAATGATAATCGTTTCAATCAAATGCATGTTCGGTTTCTGTTGATCTAGATCATCTTTCTTGAGTTGGTTTCTTGTTAAAAGAAAGAAAAATGGAACATCTTTTAGTTATTATTGAATTGGGAATTTGAAGATTTTATCAAATTTTAAAGCTACATACTTGTAGATGCATCTTGATCTGTTTCTCTTGACATGTTCAGAAAAGGCAATTCCTGCACTTAGTGGTGGTTTAATTTTGTGGAGATTTCTATAATTGCCATGTGGAATAGAATTTAGCTCTTAGAGCTTCCGCTGAAGTTGAATTTTTCATGAGATTGTTGAACAGTTGTGTGATCCTCGTACAAGTGTTGAGTCATAGACGGAAAATTGACATTGGGATTGTATTTGCCCAATGCTTTGTTCTTGAGCTGATGATTTTCCAAGCACTGAATTTCTATTTGAATTCTTCATATGCAAAAGAAGCTGCAAAGTTGTTAGTTTTGTTAGTCTAGATATCAGAAAATTCCTCAGAACTGTGTTTCCTCAACTTAAGGGGGATTCTGGAGCTGTGTCACAATTTCTGTTAGCTCTTGCTCATTATTTAGGTTTTATATTTCCTAATCATCTCACACTGCCTCTTTCGGGTGGTTTTTTATGTCCCAATAGTGTAATTAGATGTTAAATATGGTAACTTGTAAGTGCATACATGTTAATTGTTATTATAATGGAAATGATTTAAGATGTTCCATGAGTGACTCAATATGAACATAAATCCTTGAAATTTGGCAAAGATGAGCTAAAGGTTGAGTAGAAAGGGAAAATTCTCAAAGCAAATCCTATAAGTTTGATAATGATTCATTACCCCATCGGCCCATCCTAAAGACTAAGGTTTATGCTTGGTTGAGTTTGATTTCACAAGTGAGGATTGAGTACACTGGCTATTCCTCCGGTCTGCGAATATAATCTTTTCAAACTTGATATAAAAATCCTGATCTCTTATAGGTTCAACTAGATTATATATACACACATAAATGTGGTTGTGTTTGTGTATGCATGTATGTATATCGATGCATTTATGTTAATGCACTCCAGTGTACAGATATGTGTACAGAATTGAGCCTGTTCTATCTACACGAGGGATTTGTAGACCTTGGAAATTAGTTAGGTGCTCATAAAAAGTATCAAGTCAGGATCAGTAGTGAGATAGGACTTTCTTCAGAGAGTTGCATAGTCTATAGTTTCTTCAAATGGGTTTTGAATTTGCTCAAAGGCCGTTCAGGGATTCCCAGATTGGTCCCTCTGAATTCTCAAAATGCTCTCTCTCTCTCACATATACAGAGTTTTAACTGTTAAAACCTGTATACAAGTCAACTGTTCAGTGGACCTCTGGTTGAAGTTGATAAAATTATCACTAGGCAAGCCGTCTCATATGATCATGCATTTTCATGTTTCCCAACTTGGATGCTCTCTATTAGAAGATGTACTAATTGTTAAATTTGTTTTATTAGAGAGTTCAATCCTCAAGTTTCTTTGTTTGTTGCAGGGCTCTGGCTGGTGGGGGACTCAATGGAGGTGACAATCGCTGACTGTTCGGGACGTTTTCGACATTGGAGTGTCCCAATATTGTCTTCCTTTTCTTTCTCTACTTACCATTTAGATTTTAGATGTTCATTTCTTCTTTCTATAAGAAAAAGATTTGCCATTCTCTATCAAAACAATTCTTTAATGTGACCAAAAAGTACTTGTGTAGGCAAGCTTCGTCTCATGGTCTAGCTTGACCATTGTGGGAAGATGAAGATATACCAAAATCCAATAAGCATATGAAATTTCAAATGGACACTTTATTTCAATTTAAAGCTTTAGCTTTTTTAGTTTTGCTTTCTCCTTCTTTATCGGGTGTTTCATAAACCAACTTTTGGGTGGATGGGGAAGAAAGGCAATCCACAATAATATATTTTCAAGTTTTAAACCACTAACCACAATTCCTAGTTACTACACAGTTCTCATATATCCATAGCTCTAAATAAACGAAATAAGTTATAAGCTTACAAATAATTGAATCTCCTATAACCAATAGAAATATGAGTAATTAAGTTTATGTTCATCTCAACTAGGTTAATTAATTTATTGATATATCCGCAAAATAATTGTTTTGATAATATATTTGCGGGTTATAGGTTAAATAAATGAAACTGAAAATTTCATTGGAAAAACTATTTCAAGTTACATAAAATAACCAAATAGTCTGAAGAGAAGCCCTAATCCAACCACTTTATTGAAAGATATTGAGAATTAAGCTCCAACCACTCTATAGGAGGGCAAATATGAAATAAGCCACTACATAGATTAGCATAGAAACACGTTCTAACTCAATGGGTGACTTGAAAACCCATTCAAAGGGATGGTTTAACACAATTGATAACTCGAAAATACTTTCAAAGAGATGGTTGAAGTGACAGTGCACACTTTCAAAGAGATGGTTGAAGTGACAGTGCTCACCTTTAAAGAGATGGTTTAACACAATTGATGACTTGAAAACACTTTCAAAGAGATAGTTGAAGTGACAGTGCTCACCTTTAAGATCTTCTATCACAAGATTTAAGATTCGAGTTTTCATTTCGCTTTTGAGAACTTAAACAGTTAAATTCAACTTAATAAAGATATATGAGATATGATGTGTCACTTTGAACTTTTCTATCTATTTTTTTATCAAAAAAAAAAAAAAAAAAAACTCAAAAACGAATTCCAATCATGACAACCTAAATAGCACTTTGCAAATTAAACCGAGTTTTGGCATAAATAATTTCAACTAGCTATTCATTTGTAATTATAACCACAACATAGATAATTAATTTACTTGTTCTATTCTTTATTTTGAATTATTACTCGTTAACTCTACCCTTTCCCAAAAAAAAAACCAACCTCATCCTTCCCTCCAAAACTAGGTGAATTTGATTTGGCTTCGATGGTCTCGTCTCATGTTCTCTTCCTTCCGACCCAAATCGTTCTCTCTCCTCCTCTACCATCATCTCTCGATTCCACCACCATCTCTCAAATGGGTTTCCACCACCACCATCGAAGCTCCTTCTCAAATTGCCCAAAGCTCCGAGATTTCTCTCCCTTTGTTCTTTCGCGCCGGAGTGAACCAGAAACACTCCGATTACGACCTCACAATCGTCTCGGCGTTGAAGTCTTGCTCGTCCCGAAAAGCCCTCTCCCATGGCCTGCAAATCCATTCTCTTGTTCTGAAATCTGGGCTCGGATCAAACACTTTTGTTACTAATAGTTTGATTAATATGTATGTGAAATGTGGGTTTGTTTCGGATGCTCGATCCTTGTTTGATACTTGTGAGAAGCTGGATAGTGTGCCTTATAATATTATGGTGTCTGGGTATGTTAAATTTGGGCAATTGGAGAATGCCCGCCAACTGTTTGAGAAAATGCCTATTAAAGGTTGTATCTCGTATACAACTATGATTATGGGTCTTGCACAGAATGATTGTTGGAAGGAAGCAGTTGAGGTTTTTAAGGATATGAGATTTGTGGGTGTTGCCCCGAACGATGTGACATTGGCGAGTTTGATCTCGGCTTGCTTGCATGTAGTTGGGATTTGGGATTGCCGAATGCTTCATGGACTGGTAATAAAGCTGAATCTTCAAGGCTCTGTTTTTGTTTCCACTAATTTGTTGAACATGTATTGCGGTTGCTCTAGTGTTGGGGAAGCAAGAATGTTATTTGATGAAATGCTTGAACCGAATATAGTCTCTTGGAATGTGATGTTAAATGGGTATTCCAAGGCCGGACTTGCTGATCTTGCTAGAGATTTGTTCGAGAGGATTCCCACGAAGGATGTGGTGTCGTGGGGTACGATAATTGATGGTTATGTTCAAGTAGAAAGATTGAGTGAAGCCTTAATGATGTATCGAGAAATGCTAAGTACAGGATTGAGAGCAAATGACATTATGCTCGTCGATATTATTTCAGCTTGTGGGAGATTAACAGCAATTGCCGAGGGTAGGCAGTTCCACAGTTTAACAGTAAAGGCAGGTTTTGACTGTTATGACTTCATACAAGCAACTGTTATCAATTTTTATGCAGCTTGTGGCAGCATCGACCTTGCCTGTCTGCAATTCGAAGTGGGCATGAAGGATCATCTCCCCTCTTGGAATGCACTTATCGCGGGATTTATAAAGAATGGAATGATTGAGCAAGCAAGGCAATTGTTCTTGGAGATGCCTGAAAGGGATGTATTCTCATGGAGCGCCATCATTTCGGGTTATGCACAGCATGAGCAGCCTGATGTGGCTCTAGAGCTCTTTCATGAAATGATAGCTTGTGGGATGCAACCAAATGAAATTACAATGGTGAGTGTTTTGTCTGCAATTGCTACTTTAGGAACTCTAAAAGAAGGAAGATGGGCACATGAGTATATACTTAGCAACTCCATCCCTCTTAATGATAATTTAAGTGCAGCGCTTATTGACATGTATGCCAAACGTGGAAGCATCAATGCTGCCTTGGAAATCTTCTATCAAATCCGTGACAAAGCCTCTACTGTCTCGCCATGGAACGCTGCTATATGCGGGCTGGCTATGCATGGCCATGCCAAGTTATCACTCGAAATATTTTCTGACTTGGAAAGGCGTTGTATCAAACTCAATTCGATCACATTCATTGGAGTATTGAGCGCGTGTTGCCACACTGGTTTTGTGGGTGCTGGAGAGAGATATTTCAAGAACATGAAGAATGTGTACAATGTAGAACCCGACATCAAGCATTATGGATGTATGGTGGATCTCTTGGGCAGAGCTGGGCGATTGGAAGAAGCTGAAGAAATGGTAATGAGCATGCCCATGAAGGCGGATACAATAATATGGGGCACTTTATTAGCGGCATGTAGGACACATGGGAATGTTGAAATAGCAGAAAGGGCTGCAGAGAGTTTAGCTAGGTTGGAACCATCTCATGGAGCTAGTAGAGTTCTGCTATCCAACATATATTCAGATGCAGGGAGGTGGGAAGAAGCATTTTTGGTGAGGAGAGATATGCAGATGTTAAGAATGAAGAGATCGCCGGGTTTTAGCGGTGTTGTATGACATAGGAAAAGGCATGACCTAATTTAGAGCAAGAGCTAGCTTTCTTACAAAATTTGATTAAGATTTTCTATTGAACATGAACCTTTCATGACAAAATGTTTGTTGGTTGCTGCTAGGAAGTTAATCTAAGAAGTAAGAACATATTCTACATTCGGCGTCAATCTAAAAATTGTAAGATAAAGGGATAAAAGGAATTTACATCTCATTTTCAACTTCAACTATTAGCTCAGCGGCTGCACCCATTGTACCGACACCCAACAATGCTAGAGCAAGCTCTACCTCATTCCATTGCTTCAGCCCATTGCTCAGTCTTTTCAACACATCCACGTCCACCTCCAGCACCCAATTGGGTGTGCATCCCACCATTAGGCTCACAAACCCCGACACATAAGCACGCCAAGTGGCCCCGTCACAACCAAGTGATATCTTCCCATCCAAGGCACTCGCAAGGAATTCCATGTGGGTACCTAGGACTTTTGGACGTCGTTTTGATCCTGCTGCTGATGAATCCACACCCCAGGCAAATGCTCCACATAGCACTGCAAAGTAGGCAAGTGCATATCCCCCAAGCATTGCTGCCATCCCTTCCGAACCTTCTTCTTGATCGAACCTGTTATTAGCTATAAACCAAGAAGGCAAAGTTTCTTTGAACAATGACTGAATCAAACTTAAGCCTCCGGTTAAACATACCAAAGAAGCACCAAGTGAAGCCGCTAGTTTCACTCGAGTCATAGCAGCAGCAAGTGAAACCTGTCCATATCTCACTCCAGTTTTGGTTGTCTTCAACTTCTCCAATCTGTCTCTAGGAAGCCCACTACCTGCTATCTCTCTCACAGAGTACATCAAGATGGCAACTATTTCTTCCGTCATGAACACAATATCTCTCATGGACCGGAAAACACGTAGATATAGAATCCCGGGTGCAACAGGTGAAATCCCGCCACAGAAATGAGATCCAAATCCATGCCCAAGAAGAGCTCCAACGCCTCCGTTGCTCAAGACAGGTGTGGCCTTCAGACCAAGTGTGGCTATGAAGCAGCTTTTGAGGAGCTGAACCACTGCATCATTGTTGTGGAGGAAGACAGTTCGAGAGGCGGAAAAGACAAGGAAGTCACTCCATCTCTTGGCCTTTTGGGTCCAGAGGGACGCCACGATTGGCATACAAGGCCAAGGGCAGCCGGCTGCGAGAGACTCCAAGGCAGGGCCAGCCAAACTGAGAAAGCGTTCCGAAGCTTTGTCAATCTTATATGTTATAGTTAAGCTTACAAAGGCAGCCAAGGGTAGCGGAAGTGTTGCTGGAGAGCTTCCCACTGTGATAGTAACAAGTCAGGGTCAAAATAGCTGGGGGAGCTAAACAAGCTCTATCATAATATGAAAAAGAAAGGCTACATGTTTTCTATATCGAGTATATACAAATATATGGGGCATAAACGCTTAAATTGATAACAAAATACAACCTGCAGCGAGGCTTGGGATATCAACACCGGTTTCAGCTAGGATTTTCTTGATCTGCTCCTCAACATTAGACAAATTTGCAGCAGGGCTCGGCCAATCAGTCCCATTCATAAAAGCTGGTTTCCAAATACCACGAGTTACTTCAGAAGAGAAGTAGCAGACAATGCCCGCCAAAGATGCAGGAAGAAAATCAGCTAAATCTTTAAGCCCTAAAATAGCCCAATAACCCCAGTTAGCTGAAGTACAATGATGTCCATGAACATAGTAATTGAATGAGAATCTGCTGTTAAGTGAATTCATAGACTACAACGACATCTTAATTAAATCTCAGGAAAACCAAAAACAAAACAAAACAAAAAAAAAAAAGCAAAATTTTATCCAAAGAAAAATAAGAACATATTCAATTTGTTTCATTAATATGCCTATATATAAAAGCAGTGGGGAAAATGAAGGGAAATCAGGTGAGCACCAAACTAACCTGTTGCCAGCTCACGAGGAGAAAGTCTTCCATGAGCGCAAGCTGTTAGAGCAGCATCAACCACAAAAGGAACAGCTTCCAGTATATCCCATGCAGGCAATTTAGGTCTTAGGGCGTTATCTTCAGTTCCAGGTCCGGAAGAACTACTACTTCCAGAAGTAGCAGAAGGTAAAGATTGGTTTCCTCTATTTATCTTTCTGAACATCATGCTTAGAAGTCCATCAACAATCTGATGAACAGGGGTTCCATGGACCAGACCAGAGAGCGTTGATGCTAAACAGGCTTGATGCTGCCGATACCAATGCTTTAATTTCGGAAATGAATCTACAAACACAGGTTGGGGAGGTGATGAACTTGCAGCAGCGGAGAGTCTCCTTTTGTTTTGGTCCTTGAAGACATTTCCAGAAGACACTAGATGCGAGTTACGGACTGCTAGGAGGTACTCTGGAGTGAGTTGGGACCCCACTGTAGGTACATCTCCCACTCCATGTTCAAGAGGAGGATGATTAAACCTCCACAGCTTCAAAAGAAGAATAAATGCATTTGAAAACACGGCATGGGCTGAAAATTCTTCTCCTGTTGCGATTGTCCAAGACTTATTTGGCACACATGAACCAAACACCTCACATATTGGCATTAGTGAACAAACAAGTTGTGGAACCTAGCAAGAAAATCTTTTATCAGGAGAAAATGTGAGAGGGAGAGAGAAAAGAAGATATAATGGTATCAAGATGTAAACATACCAAGCCAAGTAGAGAGAAAATCTGTACACAGTCAACGGTTGATATTCCAACAATGAGTACATTCAGCATTGGAGCATAACCAATTAAATGACTGTCACTTCCAGAATAATCAGCAGGAACTGGAGGAGACAATAATCTGATAATAAATTGAGCAGTGTGTTCCTGCATTAATTGCAGAAATATGGTAATGAGAAAGTTTCGGGTTTATGGCCTGCTCGGATTTACTTTATATATATATATATAATCTCCACCATTTGATTTGTTTAAAAAAAAAAAAAACCAATAACACGAAAGTGAAGAGAAAAAAGGAAAGAATTGGATTTCAAAGAATATCTAAATTGGCTTGACCATTGGGAGGAGCCAAAATACCTGTATATTCCATCCCCAGATCAGTGAAGCTCCGCAAAGAATACTAGCAGCTGATATCCTCTCATCTTCTGATCCATTGATTGCAATCTCAAATATTTTCTCCAGCTCTGCTAAACTTCCATCAAACCCATGAGCTTAGTTTCAGTAGCTTTTGGGTAAATTTAACAAAAAGAGCATCTGATCTACCTGGCTTCAGGAAAGAAAAAGAAGTAACTGAAGACCAGGCCGCATTCAACGAAGCTAATAATTCACATTGTCAATGCCTCATTTATGGCCAAAGGTTTGAGCATTCATAATCACCATTTGACGAGACATTCGGTTACTTAGTAGTCATATTTAAGAAACCCAAGTCATACGAAGGACAAATGAACTATATTTGACATGGTTCATATTGGAATTACCAATGCTTCGTGCAAGAGAGAGTGATTAACATTTGACTAAATTAAATTATAAGTTAAGAACAATTATACCTTGAAGCAGGACTTGAAGCCAAAGCTTTTATCATTGTCGGCGTGAGTGTAGCCCCTTTCATAAATGATGACCAACCGGGCACTTGAGCTGGCACACCTTGAGGCAATTGACTTATGCATCCATTCACAAAACCAGGCCAGAAATATGCAGATGTGTCCAGTAGATTTCTTGCAATGCAAGCCTCAACTACCAAATGACGCATGTTTGCAGCTGTAAAGAAAAGCATATAAATGTAAGCATCGATAAACTCAAGCAACTGGGTTCACTTCACAAGGGTGGCCGTTATATGGTGCATTACATTATCTTATGATTTGTTTCTCATTGTGAAGAAATAGTCAATAAATGCCACATATTAATTTTAAATCCCTTTAAGCCTATTTTTTTGGTAATTTTGAATGAAATCATCAAGGTACTTGCCCAGAATAAGCCTCATTGTAATACATTGTTATGCACTTATGCTGGTTCAAATTTTTGGCTACCATAATAGAAACAGATGTTGAAAATCAGGTATAAGGGTGAAGAAAAGAAATTTACAACAGTTGATGGGCATGTCTTGGACATTGACGCAGTCAAAATATGCATTCCCTGGACCGATGCCTGAAATAAACAACATTGCTTTTGCCGCAGCCTGATTGGCAACAGAAACAACAGATTGAGGTGGGGCCAACAATCCTTGATAATCACCCAACATCTGTAGGCTGGATACCAAGTCATTACGGCGCTTTCCTGGAACCTCATTCTCTTTCCAGTGATTGGTGGTGCCACATTCTGCTTCATCAAGTGGAGCACTTTCTTCTTCTTCAATAAGATCAGCAACCACAAGGGTTGTGATGCACAACAGCATGCATAAGCGAGTGTCCATGCGAGGTACAGGGCCCTCAATAGGATTCCTTTCCTGAGATTTTAAACGAAAAACTCTAAATGTCATCTTCCAGAAGATGGAAAAATAATTTATATGTGAAAGAAACCATTAATATACGAATCACTTGTAAGCAAAAGAGAATTTTTAGTTAATTTGCAACAAATTCTGACCCTTTGAACCAGACGAAGTGCAGCAATCCAAAGACCCAAAAAGGTGTCATGCCAGGTAGTGCCATTTATTGCCTGAAGGGTCTTAATCAAACCTGCAGATATAAAATCAAATTTGTAAGAACAAATGTAAGAGTGACTTTAAAAACTGTTCAAGTAGAAGGGAAGATAAATATGCTTTACTGGCAATTCTTTCTACAGCACTAGTTGCATCGACTTGATATCCATCCATTGCATCTTCTAATTCAAGATCAAGAGGAAGCCACAAAGCAGAATGGCTAGCCCCATGGCCCAGTCCAGCAGAAGGAGCCAGAGATCCAAAAGCCATAACAGCATGAAACTTCTTTAAAGAACTTGTCTTGCATTCTCGAGACAATACAATGCGAGTATCTGAGATCAACTGTAGGAGAGCCTCTGGCGTAAGACTTTTTGAATTTCTCAATGCTGATGAATTTGCGGCAAGCAGCTGTAATTTCCGCGTAAAACTTACCCAATGCTTGGGCCTGAAAGTAGGAGAGGGTCATTAAGCAATTAATCTCCATTCAATTTTTTAAGCAGGAAACTTGATGAAGTTTAGATATAGGGAAAATATATTATATGATTTGAGATTTATGACAAATGAAGTAAATTGGGAAAGATAAACTTCCCAGCCAATGTCGAAAAAAGACAAAACGCGAAATATTTTTCATGCTTTAAATGCAAAGAATTTGAGAAGCAAATGATTTAAAACGAAAAAGTACATACAAGTGTCGGCGAGCCAAGAACAAAATTTTCGATGTCACTTTATTCTCGAGAAGTTTTCCAATCATCTCAATGGCCATAACAGTATTTGTATTCTGCAATGTGTCATTATGTTCATTCCACTTCTCATCATAATCACCATGACCATAAATTTCCATTGCTTGAGGCTTAGTTACCCATTTGGAGTTCTGTTCCAAAGTATGGTTCAACAACCCTTCATCGTCTAATGACGCATCAAGCAACTGGCACACAATTGAAAAGAAAAACTCAACCACAAGAATCCCAGGTTCCCTAGCTGGCACACCAAATATCTTGGAAAGATTAAGAACAGCATCAATTGATTTCATGATCCTGAATGGAGAAGATAGGAAAGAAATTTAAAACGAAGACGAAAAAAAAAAAATACCATCATTAGCAACCGTCAATTCAAACATAATGAACAATGTTAATGGAGAAATTATACTCAGACAATGATAAGGCAAAGAAAAACAAGCATAACAACATTGCTAATGTTAAGCATCCAGAAAACCATTATCAACTCATATGATGAGAAAAACAAAGAATAACACTTACATTTCATAATTTGGCCCATTTATTGCCGATTTGAGGGTGAAAACATTTCGCTTAAGAAGCTCCATATAAAGTCTATAACCCACTGGCTGGGAAATTCGACTTGGAAAGACCCTGTACAAAGAAGACCATGTTAAATGTAACAGAAATTATAATCCTCCAACAAAAAGAACCATTTTAACCCAATTCTAAGAACAAAGAATATAACTCCAATAGCAAGAAGAAACTAAAGTCAATACATCCTAAGAACAAAGAATATAGCTGTCAAGATCGAAACTTTCAACCCAATTCCCAACCTTTCTCCAAAACCCACCAAGAAAATACACAAATAAAACCAAAAACAAAACCCAGAAACAAAAACCAAGAAAGAGCTCAAACCTTGTTGCTAGCAGAGCCAGAACAAGCATAGGAGGAACGATCTTCAAAGCCAAAGCCTTGTCCAAAAACTTCCAAGCAATGGGCACGTTATTATCCCAACAAATGTGCGAAACCAACACATTGGCGACCTCAACAGAAGGCGTAGAAACGCCCGCCGAGCTCAAATTGGAGGACAATTGGACTGCCCATTGCAGAGGATCACTACCCTTTTGCTGGGCAACCTTGGTCATCTCCATGACACAGTCACAGAGACTGGGTTCAATCGAAACCGCCATTTTCGAGCCAGATCGAGCTCGATGTTATCGACCAATTTGAGAAAGGTGGAATGGAAATGGAAATGGGGAGAGGAGAGGGTGGCAAAGTGAAAGGTGAGGTGGTTATGTTTTGTTTTGTATTGGCCGTCATAGGCGAAAAAGTCAAATGGTAATATTGGAATTTTTTTAATGATCTGAGGTTATTTTGGTAAAGAAAGTATTGAAACCCCTCCAGTCCATTTTTAGCTATGTTAGTTGTGTTTGATCTTATCCAATTCTTCCGTGTTTTTGGTACTATGTAGTGTGTGCCATTTGGAAATTCTAATAATCTTTGTTGGTAACTAATTGAGAAAAAAAGTCAATGTCCCACTAATTCTTAGCAAAAAAGGGTAATGTCTCAAAAAAAAAAAAAAAAAATTTGCACACGTTTAGACTAAAGATTAAACCACATCGAGTCGGGTTTTAAAAACAAACTGATGCAATGTTTTTATTTATTTATTTATTTTGGTAAAGAGTAAATGTTTCACTAATTCTTATGGGAAATGTTAATCGAGCGATTCAAATTCTAAATATTTAAATTATATAATTTGATTCATAAAATTTGAATTATGTTATTTAAGTCATAAAATTTAAATACGTATTTATAAAAGTGTTTGAAAAAATTTGAATTTGTGTTTAGATAAGTTGAGTAGAATTGAGTTATAAAAGAAATAATAATGAATTAAAATGTGAGTCATTTAACTGTTTGAGTTAGAGTTAGAATTAGAATTCTCATAAAATCAAAACTCTAATTCAATAAATTTGAGTAAACTCAAATTTTATAACTTAAAATTTAAGTCATTT
>WUAT03000005.1:1375364-1387769 GCA_010015005.3 Ulmus americana
TAAGTGTTTTGGTTTTTCACAAATTAAACTTGTATTTTTACAAAGGATTTTATCATTTGGAAAAATTGTTTTAAAATATTTTTAAGTTTGAAAAACTGATTCACCCCCCCTCTCGGTAGCATTTCGGACCAACACTGTCTTTGAGAGAATTTTGTTGTGAAAAGAAGAACTTTCTCGGCAGATAATCATCATTTGTGAAGCTCAATTTAGGGTTTTTCTTGGTTGATTTCTTATGGGGTTTGGTTTTTATGTCCCAATTCCGCTTCTGCATCGTGGGTTATCCGTAAAATTACAAATTTCTAGACCTACAATGTTGAATTTCAGGAATTCTCATTCCGCCATTACCAACAAAGATCACTCATACTCTGTTTTCTCATAGGATTTCTCTCACACACCTTGGCTGAAATTGATTTATGTGTTGTTTGTTTGTTCAACATTCTAATGTTTCTCTACCCCTGATTGAACAAGCATGGGTTGTGTTCATGGCAAGTGTTGCAGTCCCTATCCTTCATCTTCTAATGCCGATTCTCGTGATTTTCCAGAAGGTGATCCCTTCAAAGTTCATAGAAAGCACTTGCTTACAGAAAGGTCATTGGAGCGTGTTCCTGTTCCTTCTCACAACTTCCATTTGGAGTACTCTGCTCTAACACAGCGTGGCTACTACCCTGACTCACTTGACAAAGAAAACCAAGATAGTTTCTGTATCAAAACCCAACTTCAAGGTAACCCAAATATCCATTTCTTTGGTGTGTTTGATGGGCATGGCCAATTTGGTACCCAGTGTTCCAATTTTGTTAGGGATAGGCTGGTGGAAATTCTGGCAGATGATCAAACGCTGATGGCTGATCCTGTGAAAGCTTATAATTCGGCGTTTTTGACGACTAATTACGAGTTGCATAATAGTGAGATTGATGATTCCATGAGTGGTACTACAGCTATTACTGTTCTTGTTATTGGGGATACCCTTTTTGTTGCAAATGTGGGTGATTCTAGAGCAGTGCTTGCTGTTAAAGATGGGAATCGATTTGTTGCGGAGGACTTGTCTTATGATCAAACCCCATTTAGGAAAGATGAATATGAGAGGGTGAAGCTTTCTGGGGCAAGAGTTTTGAGTGTTGATCAAGTGGAAGGGCTTAAGGATCCTGATATACAGAGTTGGGGTGATGAAGAGAGTGAAGGTGGCGATCCTCCGAGGCTGTGGGTTCCTAATGGCATGTATCCTGGGACTGCTTTTACAAGGAGCGTTGGTGATAGTACTGCTGAGAGGATTGGTGTTGTTGCTGAACCAGAGGTGTCAATGGTTCAACTTTCACCAGACCATCTTTTCTTTGTTGTTGCAAGTGATGGGGTGTTCGAGTTCCTTTCGAGCCAAGCAGTTGTTAATATGGTATGAACAATTATACTTTCCAGTTGATTTTTTGGGAGGAAAAATTAGCATTTAGTATGTATATAACTGTTGATAATCTAGTAATGCATATAGGATATCTTGCCTTTTTCCTTGATTATCATTTAACTGCCTTTCCTCTCCCTTGTGATGTTTATATCTTTCAGTATGTGAAATCAAATAATATTCTTTTTGAGTTCAGAGCTTGGTTTCTAGATCTATTTTTTGTGGCTAAAAGCTTTCCTTCAACACCTCAATTCTCAAATGTTGTGTCTGCCTCTTGGCTCCCTTTCCTCTCCCTTTCATGTTAATACTATTTTCTCTTTGTTCAAATGTCAGATAATTTCATTCCTTCCTCCTTTGACAAGTTTTTGTTTTTGCAATGTCTTGATTTAGGCTGCAAGATACCCAGATCCCCGGGAAGCATGTGCTGCCATTGCTGGAGAATCTTACAAATTGTGGTTGGAGCATGAAAACCGGACAGATGATATAACGATCATCATCGTTCACATCAGAGGCTTGAATGTACGAATAATGTAAACTTTCTTGGGCTGCAGATTTTGCATCCTTTTTCTTTCCTGCTCTAGGTGGAGTCTCACACCTTGTTCTGATTCTAACTTGTATATGTCATTGAACTGCTATTACAGCTTGGGAGTTAAACTTTAGAGAGTTTGTATCAAGTTGGGCCCTTTTGAAATGACTGGTTATAGTTCAAGAACTTTTACTATGTTTCACCTCATGATGAGATCCTTTCATGTAAATCCAAGCATCATTTAGTTGGGTTTGACCCCAAAAAAAGGAAAAATCAATGATTTAATCATCACAAATTGATTAGATTTTGAAAAGAAAACCAACAATATTGGTTTTACTAATGAGAAATTATGATAAAAGTGATTTCTACCTTGTACTCCATGCCATGATCACAATCAAGCTATTAAAAGAAATCACATGCTGAGTACATTTTTATCTTTCTCTGCGGATTTTGTGGCTAATTTTTGTTGTATTTTGCTATAGTTAGCTGGAGCTACAAATGGATCAACTGGGATCAATAAACATGTATTAAGAAAAGGAACTTCCGAGATATCTACCGCCACCGGGTCCGGGTCAGAGGTGTTTCGTTCGGTTCGGAGTGATTTCTCAGATCTGCTCTCAATTAATCGAAGTCCAGCTATTGTTGTTCCTTCTCCTACATGTCGAAAGCCTTTGGAAGTGGTGGGTCTCTTAAACATTGTATTCTGCCTATTTCTAACCATTTGTGCTTTGTTTGATAAAGTTGTGGGGTCTTTGAAACTCTATTATCTATCTTAGCCTTTTGCTTTTATATCCATCCTCTACAGTGACTTAACTGAAAGGTCTCAATGAGGCTGGCTCGCATCTCCTTGTCATTTAACTGAGTGGTAACTCTCTGCTACCTTTTATGTCTTACTTAATGTTTAATGCAATTGTTGTCAATGGCAAATCTACTATTCTGCATATTAGTTTCGGTAGAATGTTCATTCTTCTGCTTGGCTGTTAACAGGATTTGGGTTTGTGGTGCAATCAACTGGCCAACACACTAATCTCCTGGTTGTGGTGGCTATACATATGCCTTAAAGTGAACAAAGGAGGCTGGAAATTGATGATGATGGAAGTAACAAAACTTTGTAAGGAAACAGAAATAAAATTTGGAGAGAAAATGGGGTTCCCAAATTAGGCTGGAAATTGATGATGATGGAAGTAACAAAACTTTGTAAGGAAAATCCGAAATTGCAACAATGTAAAGCTTTGAACTTTGGTTATGGTTAATAGTTGTTCATTACTCATTTGCTTACATTGATGTGGCTCTGGATATAGTTTGTATTTTTTTCCTTCTTGACTTTGCATGAAATTCTTAGATGGCTTTGAAATCATTTCTCAGATCAATTTTCATGTTGAAGAGATGTAAAAGTGACGCGGGAAAAGGATGTGTTCCATAATGTCAAAGATATTGGATCTTTATAAAGAAAGAAGATATGGTCTTTTCAAGCTTTGTCCCTGTTTCCTGAGAAAGTGACAAAGCCTGAGAATTGAGAGTGGCCTACATGTTCTTGCCTTTTTAAGCACCCTGAAACTTCATCCAATTAGTGAAATCTAAGGGGTAGTGTAGCTGCTGCTTTTCCAGCCAATTAGCTTCATGATGATGGCTGGCCCCTCCTATGTTGGAGTAGGACCAAACTTGCTTATTCATTCCATCTCCATACCAACCTTTGAGAAATGATCCACCCTCTTATGGGATTTACATTTCTTTCCACATTTAACAAAAAATACACAAATGATAAGAGACATTTGAGTTAATTAGTTAAAATTATAATAAAACGGGTATTATTGACAAATACCTGTATTGGAGAAAGTGTTGCAAAATAACTTATTTTGTGTAAATTTAACAAAATGACCTAACGACTTGTTGGCTCAAACGCTCTTTATCGTACTTGGCTTTGCGCCGCATTCATATTTAAATTTTTTAGTCGACAAATCTCTTAATATTATTATTTATTGATTCTTCTGGTCATATTTGCCCTGTGCTTTTAATATTGTATATTTTTTAAATATCCGATATTGTTTTAAAACTGCCTGTTTTTTTATGAGAATTTCAATAAACGTTAATTGTTTATCAATAATGAGAGTTTGTTACATTTTCAAATTCTATAAACCAATTTATCACGAGATACCCAAATATGAGCTGTAAGTGATATTTTCCCTTTATAAAACAATATCAAATGGAACTTTTCTTTTCTCCTTTTCTTCTAAAGTAAGGATTCCCGTTCTAAAAAATATCTCACAAAAAAATAAAAAATTAAAATTCGGCTAAAGATAAAAGTAAAAAATTTTACACCTCCAAAAATTGGCATATTAGAAATATACAGACAGCTTCTCATCTATCATATTCTGTAGAATGTTACATTTCTCTAACAACGTGCTTAGCTTATCAGCTTCTCCATTTACTTTGCCAACAACCATTACTTCTCTACTACCATTACTCAATCCTCCGTTTACATTAGATACATCATCTGCACCGGCCGCTGCTCGATGGTCTTGAGCAACACCAAATTCCTCCTCCATGAAATCACCCGTGCTGGTGGCCACACGTGCTTCGCCGTTGGAGGCCATTTTGGAAAGAACTTGATCAGCTTCGGGCAATGGCCGGAAATTGAATGGAAGGGGGCTACAACCAGCCTCAATCATTTCATCTAGAGATGGCTGACTTAGAGCAATTCTACTGCCTTCGAGTCCTAATTCGGTGAGACCATTGACGGCCAAATTGACATCAGAACTGTCCAAAATATAAGCCGAAGAGAAGTCCCCACCAGCCAGACCCATTAACCGCCATTGGTAAATCCTTCGAAAGATCAAAACCCACTTCGGAACAATATGGAAACATGAACCGCGCAGCTCGAGTCCTGAACTTTGTACTAGTGTGCATGCCTCTCTTATGGCATGTGCGAATCCCAATTGTGCTAGGTATCTGCTCAAGCTATTTTCAAATTCTATTTTCTGGTTCTCAATCTCTCTGCCTGAGCTTGAACCCCTCGCCAAGTAAGATAAATCATCAACAAAAATGGGAAGCTTAGAGTCTTTCAGTGCGGCAACTAATGGTTCAATTCTCTGAACTGAGCTCCATCCAATGTCCGGAATGCACATCTTCACAATTCTGTGCTCATCACTGAACTCCTCCAGTAAAGCAATCTCAGGACAAGGCCAATTGGTACAATTTGCTTTAGCTGCATGGCCAATGTTGGCTAGTGACCGATCCAAGGCTTCATTGAAAGCTATGACACAGTCATTGGGTTCCATTTCATTATCTCTCATTCTGTTTAGTTTCTCCAACAAAGGATTCAAGTGGGTAAGAACGAGTTCGCGAGTTATTACATGATGAAGAACAAGTTGCGGAGGCGATTCACTTGCTAGCCACTGTAGTCCCTCTCTTAAACGGTAATCACTGAAGAACCCATCCAAGAACTCCTTTTGCTGGTTCTCAACAAGGGAAACAACCATAAAACTGCTAATCCGTGACTTGTCAATGTTATAGAGGCCCAATTCATTCACTATAATGGAGGAAGGATCGGAAACCTCATCCTTGTATGAATTGCTTAAGATCAGGAGGGGCAAGCAGGAACCTGAAGGTATGGACATCACTAATTTGTGGAGATGTTCTTTCTGAAGGTTCCAAGGGATGCTTTCACTTACAAGGAAAAATAGGGCACTTGCACCTGATAGAGTCTCAATCAGGTTATTGAAGTTAGCATCCTTAACCACAGACAAACAGCAGGTGAGATCCGCACCCAATTCGCCAGGAATCCACTTCTTCCAAATTGACAACCCAGAGGATGAAACTACCAAATCATCATTTTCGTCATCGATTTTGGGAGGCATAAGTTTTGAGAGCAGCCATGGACGCATAGCCAAATCGGCAACTGCTACTTCTGGCTTATAGATTTGGGGACATATAACGATTTTCCAACATAGGCATTTTGAATCAGGGTTTCTTCTGCCAAGCATACCTCCTACTTCTTCTGAAACATTAACTCTTGACCATGATTGCATATGCTTTTTGTGTCTCTCCCTCAAAACATGATCAATGTCAAACTCATGGGATGTGCTTGGTTGCTGCATAACAGAGTATACAATTCTTTAGAAACAAAAATTCAAGGTTGGGAGTCATTAATTTGTTTATTTGCGCAGCAAGTGGAATATAAGATGAGAGAAAACTGAGCTTAGATATCACATTGTGATTTTTCTAATAACTATTAGTCAAGTCCACGACTACATTTTATGAAGATGTAAAAGACTATTTAATTGCATCATTTATATAACAGAAAAGAAAATAAGGGAAAGGACAAAGAAGAGAGAACCAAAAAGAGAAAAAGTCATCACAAAGGAAATTCAATAAGAACTTCTATTCGTATTTCTCAAGTGCAAAGGAAAATAAACTAATAAAACGCAAAAAAGGTATAAAGTAACAGAACATAGGAAAGCTTACATCTTTTTTCAGCCGAACAGGTGGCCCCAATGCTAATGAATTTAATGCAGCATTTGCAGCTAATTGCCTTTCCTCTCGCAACTCCCTCTGCCTTGAAGTGCGTCTCTTCCATAATCTAAACAGAAAAAGTTTGCACAAAGAGTAAGAGACTAGGTGGGACACTAACCCAAATATCCAGCCACAATTAGAAAATATAAAAACCTTAGAATCAACTTGAGTTTTGCCTCTGCAATTTCCTCATAAAGATCATCTTCCATTGTTTCATCACTTTTGTTTTCCTGATTGGCTGCGGGAGGCTCTTCATCTTCCAACCTCTTGAGCAAACTTTGGGGTTCTAAATTCTCCAAATAAAAATTATAAGGAGCAACGGGTGGTCTTTCCTCAGGAGCTGTTTTAGACACAATTTGGAATGGTATTTCTTCCACAAAAGAATGCATGTTTTTCGCCATGGAAGAACCGAAAGAAAAATCATATTTCGGTTTCCCTTCATTTCCTACTTTGGCAGGCGGGGTATTAGGAATGGAGCGCTCCCATGAGAAAGGAATAAAACCATCTGCCTGATGCTCATCTTCACGCTGCTGACTGACTGCAGGCATTTCAGTTACTGGCTGCACAAGGTTGTGTTCTTTTGGGGATGGAACAGCTTCAAAATCATCTATTTCTTCATCAAGTGTGCTGACAGGACTAACCACTTTGGAAGGAATATCATAGGAAAAACGTTCACTTTGAGCCGATGGAAGAACTTTTAGGTCATTGTTTGTTTTCTCAACCATCTGAATTTCTTTTGGAACTTTAGTAGGCGATATGACTTGGGTAGAAGGCAAAATATCATCGATTATAAGTCCAGATTTTTTCATATTGACAAGTTTAGAATGCCTAGTAGGATAGTCCTTATCACCATTGACAAATGGTCCTTCCTTCACCATATACGGCTCTTCAAAATCCTTTATCACGAATCCATAATACTCTAAAAGGCTTTCCATGTCCTCATCCTAATAATGTCAATTACCATAATCGCAAAGCGAGTAAGAAACATCACCACCTCCAGATTGCACAATTGGTAGAATTTCAAATAAATTCAAGAAAATTACCTCCATTGCTAGCCACTGAGCAATGTGGCTTACTGGCAGACCTTGATTATTCTGGAGACCAGTGTGTAGAGAAGCAAGTGCTTGTGTTCGTAACTGGTCAAGATAAAATACAATTGAAATTTAAAAACTACAATAAGGACCTATAATGCTAGTGTTTGCCCGAAAGATATATAACTTGCATGAGGAGAAATTTAATCATCAGTAACAACTCTACACAATCGGAACTAAGAGAATATCATGCTATTTGTCTTGCAAGTAGATCATATAGCAGGGTAGCTAAGGTCAAGGGTCTTGTAATTGAACGGGGAACAATACCGAACATGTCAACGTTGTTTTTTTTCTTTCTTTAATTCCCCCCAACCCTAAAACAACACGTAAAAGTTACTTGTACGTTGTACCTTTGCAAAGTGAGCATGCATCAGGCATGATTGAAGGTAACTTGCTTTCCTTGCCAGTCGAAAGAAGGCAATAAAGTTTCCTGTTCTACAAGCTCTGGAAAAGCAAACCAATTCAATGAATAAATGATGATTCATACCATAAACAAGAAACCATTCAAAAGAGAGCAACCTTGCCACATCACGTGCAAATAGCACCTCTTTGGTTTGTCTTATTTCTGGAGTCATCTTTGCAAGATCAAGAGAGAGCTCTGCCGGTTCAACCTAGAAGGAATTGTTTATTTTCACAGACAAGAACAAATGAAAGCTGTATAACTGAGCAGCCACTGGAGATGACTTACTATGTACCCGGGATGCTTGTCTAGCTTAAGAAGTGCATAATAACCACGAAACTCTTTTTCTGTCGGAATGTTAATTCCTTTCTTTCTGTGATCATCATACAGTTGGAACAATTCAACCGACGTCTTATTCATCTGTTCAATATTAAGGTGTGCATCAAAGCCCTCAGAAAAACCTTCTCCCTTCGGGTATTCACATAATTCATGCATAGCAACTATGTGAAGCTTTATCTGGAAAAAAAAAAAAATGAAAAAAAAATTAATAATAATAATTATAAAAATCAGCAAAATTAAAAAGTTTCATGAACAGTAGACAGGGCTAATCCATGCCTGAAAATTAGCACAAAATTATATAATAACGGCTAAAGATATATGAGAATATCCACGTATAAGAGATACTCAAATAATCCAAAAATATTAACACGTACTGCTGGATCATTTTTACAAAAGGCCTGCTTACCTAGAGGTCAAAACAGCCTCCAAAACCAGTAAAAAAAAAAAAAGTCTCCAAAAGAACAAAACTGTATTTCATTGGAAGGTCGGTTAATCTGATTGTAAAAAAAAAAAAAAAAAAAGCTTTGTTCTACACCCTACCCAAAAAATTTCAAATCCTGTCCTATTCTCCAAAACTCCCAAAAAATCCGTTCTTTTTCCTATTCTAACCATTATCCTATTCTATTCTATCCTATGGACCCCACCATCTTTTACATCATCATATCCTATTCTATCATCTTACACACCTAAACTCTACCACGTTTTACATTATATTATTAATATCCCCACCACATTTTATATAAAATATTATTTTATTATTAAACCTCAATATCTCCACCACCTTTTACATAAAATTATTTTTTAATGTTGTGGACTCCACTTACTTTTACCAAAAATTTTAAAATCCTTTTCAAAAAATTATGTTACTCAAATCACCAAAATACTGATTAATCGCGTCTCAAACAGACCCACTTCACATTTGGTTTCCCTCTTTTCCAGAACCAACTGAATTCCTATTATACTAAAGTAATGTTTGCCCACGTTGCTCTGTGATGAATCATGAATGACAAGTAAACAACAATTACCGATCCTACAAAGTAGATACTGCAACAATACTCACCATTTGCTCCAGCATGGCAATTGCCCCTTGGTTAAAAATGTGTTGCATTCTTAAATCCATTCTGATTGCTCGCATCCTATCCCACAAAAAGTTATATGTACCAAGAAGCTTATTGTTGTAAGGCTGATCAAGTAAATTGAGCAAATAGTCAATTGTCTTTTGCAGGATTGGCATTGGTCTTATCAACTTTGCTTCTCTCTCAGCTGTCCTAGTATACTGCATAAAATCATAACTCATTAACAAGGCATTGGGGAGTAACAGTCTGTTTCATATAAACCAAAAGTAAGACAAGAGCTACCTACCTTTTTAACAGCAAGGTATTTGCTAGTCTGATTTCTATCCCCATCCAAGCGTTCATACTGGTCAAGATCCCCTTTCCTCTCTCGCTCAGCCCTTTCTGATTCTGAAGCACAAGCAAATTAAAAGGAAAAAATATTAAAATTTCATAAACTCTATCATGGCAAAGGAGAATTAACAGTATATAATACAACAAATCAGATAGACCTCGATTTAAATAAAATATATGGAATTATCTTTGCTTTCGAAGGTGATAATTTCATATTTCAAAAAAGTACTAGACACCCAAAAGTAATCAATTTTATATAAGCAAAAAAGTATAAGAAACAAAAACCATGAATGGTTGGAGGTAGCAAAAAAATTTAACTCGAAGTTTTCTATCTAGCTCTAGTCACATTATTGAGACATACCAGGACACATATCTGTGCACAACCCAATTATAACACTAGACGTTCCTGAGCCTTCATTATCGGTGAAATCTCCAGCCAACTCTGTAGAATGATCTGGAATTAACCTGTTTCTTTCAACTGTCAACATCTCATTTCTATTTGCAGAAACCTTTTGCTGTGCATTATCAGTACTGCTTTGCACTTTTTCCCCCAGTTCAGTCTTGAAACGGGCCAATCTCTTTGCCTTCGCTTGCATTTCTCTAGAAATTGTATCAAAATCTTAGAAAACATAACAAAAGTAGAAGAATTACTGGTAAAAAAAATAAACTCATCCAAATTTTACCGTTCAGTATCATTTTGAATATCAAAGGAGTTTCCCTCAGTGGCTTCGCCGCTGGAATGTAAAGGGGGTGATCTTGTTCTTTTCACAACCAGCAAATTGGTGGAATTGGTCACTGCAGCTTCAGAAAGAGTATTGTTCGCAGATGGCAAAGACCTCCGAGGAGCTTGAGAATCATGAGGACTAAAAGTAACATTTGACCTAGAATCCAATGGAGGAGAAGGAGCTAAAGAAGGCCTGGCAATGAGAAACCACAAATGAGACTCAGTTAAGACATCTTTTGCCTTTTAGTCTAGCACCTTTGGAGTTTAAACGAGTTGGGCTTATACCACAAAAATGTCATTAAAAAAGGTAGAAGTGTTTCATGTCTGTGTTTATCAACATGTGCGTCCACTTTTCTAGCACTACAATTCACAACAAACAATCTCCCAGCTCTTCTTTATAAATTTTTCTTAAACTTCAATGTTCAGCATTACATAAAATACAGTTAAAAGTGTTCAATCTATTTAACTCACAACTCAAGGATCTAGAATTTCCATTACTATTCATGAACTGGGTTTCCATTGAAAGTTAATACTCATTCTCTTGTCACTCTTTAACTTTTTGCTCGATGAATCAGCGTTTTCTTTTTCTTTTTATTTTTAATTTGAAGATATGATGGAGCCTCAAGGGCTGCTAAAAAAGAACCAGGTAATCTGTTGATATAAATAAGGACATAACTCAGGCCAGCTTCTAAAATATGTTTAAAGAAAAAGTTATATCATAACATGAAATAAAATATTTCCTTTGAAAACAGAAAAAACTATATAATAGAAGAAATGCCCAACAACTCATGAAACTTACTTTTTAGAATTGTTCTGAGGAACATGAGAAATTCTGTGGATAACTGCATTAGTAGATGGCTGAATGGGGGACCTGGTTCGTTTTTCACCTTGAATGTCATCAGATTGACTTCTGTCTGAATCATAAGAACCTCCATAAGGTGAGACTGAAGATTGGTCTGGTCTAGCCTGAAAATCGGCATAACTGACCGGCGCCTGGGGCTGACCATCCATTGTATGGTATGACAAAGTTGGCCTGTAGGGAAAATAAGAGATGTAACGGAACAGGGTAAATGGCAAGGATTAAATAAATTAAGGCTTTATAATAAAGCTCCATACAAAATTTACAACCGTGCATGTCAACATTGAGTAATAACCGTTTATAACATAGTAAGAGATCTCCTTAATGCTTCCACAGTAGTGAACAGCTAGCAAGAGCATAAACTGATCGAAACCTATGTTATCTTACGGAATAAACCAACAACTATAGACACTAGCCTCAAAGTCTAGTATATAATTATACATTGGATTGCGGGCACTATGAGAGGAAACATGGTAACAATATGCAACCACACACGAGTGAGTTTTACATGTACATGGACACACAAAAGAACCATGTACTCTGTGGATGGAAATAAGGACTTCAACTCAGGCCAGGTTCTAAAATATGTTTAAAGAAAAAGTTATTTCATAACCAAAAAAATGGCAGCATGTATGTTTTTCCATGGTTCTGAAGGAAAATATTTACTAGATTTGTCGAAATAAAGAATTTCCTCGAAAAATAGAAAAACAAATGTCCAAATGCTCATGTAATTACCTTTTAGAAATGTTCTGAGGAACATGAGAAATTCTGTGGGTAACTGCATTAGTAGATGGCTGAGTAGGGGACCTGGTTCGTTTTGCACCTTGAATGTCATTAGATTGACGTCTGCCTGAATCATAAGAACCTCCAAAAGGTGAGACTGAAGATTGGTCTGGTCTAGCCTGAAAATCGGCATAACTGACCGACGCCTGGGGCTGACCATTCATTGTATGGTATGACAAAGTTGGCCTGTAGGGAAAATAAGAGAGATAAGAAAACGCAACCTATACAGAACAGGGTAAATGGCAAGGATTAAATAAATTAAGACTTTATAGTAAAGTTCCATACAAAATGCAACCGCGCATGTCAACATTAAGTAATAAACGTTTATAACATAGTAAGAGATCTCCCTAATGCTTCCACAGTAGTGAGCAGCTA
>WUAT03000005.1:1400849-1422172 GCA_010015005.3 Ulmus americana
TTTATATGAGATATTTATATATATTATTGTTCATGAGATGAATGGTTGGAAAATATATATTGTGGTGTTTTTGCCGGCTATGGGTTCTATAGAATTTGGTTGTATTAATTTTACATGAGATGTAATTTGCTAGAGGGGCGGTCTATCATCACCGTGTTTTCCCTACTAGTTTTTTCAATGTATTTTTAGAATTTTGTAAGCCTTAATTGGCATAGGAAAAATTCTGTAATTGATGGTGGAGCTGAAAACATATAGATCACAAGAAGCAAATCTGGACAGATGCCCAAGCGTTGCGGTGCTGCGCGTAGTGTGTATCAACATGGATAGACGCAAAAACGCCGCGGTGCCCATAACCCTGCACCGCTGCACATATGTGCATTCGTGACTACAAATCCACCTAGGACTTTGATTTCTGACGACATTTACGACGCTGGCCCGTCGCCGGAGCGATCAATCGTCCCTAAACCGATCTTGTACCCGTCCCCTTGTTCTTCGACTTACCGGAGTACCCAGGTACTGGCTCTGCTCCCAACCCCATCCGCCGATCTCCTTCTTCGAGATTGTTTCACCTCGTTCGTCCACGAGCTCCAACGAGGTACACAACCCCTGTTTGAACAACTCGATCTGGCCGGATTGCATAGCCTTTGATTGTTCTGGCTTTTGAGTTGAATTTGATAACTATTTGCGAATTTGTTTGGATTATTTCATTATGTGAGTGATTTATCTGATGGTTTCGATTTTTTGATGCCTTTTACGTTTGTTTGCGAATGGGTCTTATGATTTTTGCATGGATTTATGAGATTTTTCAGATTTTTGGGTGATTTGTGGTCTATATCTGATTTTCAGTTTTACGTAACTAGAGTTGATCTGTTCCAGAGCACTAACTTATGCAATATATTGGATTTATTTCCCTGTTTATGGCTATTTAATCGGTTTGTCTCCCTGTTTATGGTTATTTTATCGGTTCTTGTTTATTTCCATGTGATGGTGTCCATTTTTGTGGGTGATTTCTGGTCGTACGCTGGTATTCATTATGATATACGACTAATTTATGTTCCTCTTAATGCGCATATGTCTCAAAATGTGTCATGATATTGTGTTGGATAGTTGTCGTGATTGATGGTTACTGTAACTTGTAGGATGGGTTCACTGATAACGAATAGATACAAACACGTTTGCACACTTCATCTTGGTATCAAGGCTGAGTAAGATTGGGCAATGACGTGGGTTAATAACCTCTAAGCCATGTGGGTTAGGTTTGGAAATGATGAGGGTAAATAACCCCTGAGCCACGTGGGTTCGGCGATGATGAGGGTTAATAACCCCTGAGCCACGCAGGTTCGATTGTGCGATGATGAGGATAAATATCCCCAGAGCTACATCGGTTACGTTCGGCGATTGTGAGGGTAAAATACCCCTAAGCCACACCACATTGTTGATGCTTTGGTTTTGCACCAATGACATGTTTTGGTATAACTTCATGTTGCTCCTATGCTGGCTTCGAGATATGATAATTTTGTGAAATTCACAGGACACTTTTTCTTAACATCAGGTTGTTTTTCGCATTTATGAAATGTTAAGGTTTACGTACTATTATTTGAGGTCTTATGTGATGCAAATTTGTTAGTTGTTTGCCTTTTGGTTGCTGATTTTGTAGATGGCAGGGTTATAGACATATTTTTGCACAAGATATGCGCCATACCTAAGGGTGCATATCTTGTACTTGGTTCTCACAGTTTCTATTGTGGTTTCTGGTTTTGGTTCTCAGTGGTTGCTGTTTATGTTGATGTCATGTGTTTCACCATCGCGGTGCTATGCCCTAATTTCAAAATCAATATGGGGCTCGGGCGTCGCGGCGCACGATATCTACCACTGCAGCACTTTAGCCCCCAGACCTTGACCATTTCATAGATGAAGCTCGCATCGCGTTGCCCAATGAATGCCGCTACAGCGCACCTACTAGAGCGAAAACTCTTCTTAAAAACCTGAAAAATGCAAAATTAAATATACAAAATTAAAAATAAATCACATTAAAACAAAACTAACTACATCCTAATAAAACCAAAAATAAAATAGATAATTAACATCTGAAAACACAAACATAAAATTAAATCAAATCCTAACTTAAAAACATAAAAATTGAAATCTAATTAAGTAAAAACCAAAAAGACTAAAAACCTAAAATATCCAACCAAACATTAAAACTCAAATTGTTCAACAAGAAATTAAATAAAAAGAAAAATAAATCGGGTTGCTTCTCGAAAAATGCTAAAATTAAATTTGTTAGCTAGAATGTCTTCGGCTTCTCTACTTAGGAACATCAAGTGCAATGGACACCCTCTTATTGCTATAATCGCCATCTAAAAAAAGCTTCAATCGTTGGCCATTCACCATGAAACTACCCTTTGAAGGATGTTGAACCTCTATTGCTCCCGATGGAAACACCTTGCCAACAACAAATGGTCCAGATCATCTTAAACGCAATTTACCCAGAAAAAACTTGAGTCTTGAATTGAAAAGAAGCACCTTTTGACCAACCTCAAACTCTCGCCTTTGAATATGCTTATCATGGCACCTCTTTGTCCTATCCTATAGATCTTGGCATTCTCATAGGCATTATTGTGAAACTCCTCCATCTCATTTAGTTGCAATAACCTCTTCTTTCCCGCAGCATATAAGTTGAAATTCAAAAACCTTACAGCCCAATATGATCTATGCTCCAACTTAACCGAAAGATGACAAGTCTTACAATAAACCAACCAAGAATGAGACATCCCAATAGGTGTCATTGTCATGAATGCGGTCCTGTATGCCCACAAAGCATTATCAAGCTTATTTGACCAATCCTTCCTAAAAGTACTAACCGTCTTCTCCAAAATTCATTTAAGCTCCCGATTAGATACTTCCACTTGACCACGTGATTGCGAGTGATAAAGAGCGGCAAAACGATGTGTCACCCCATACTTACCTAGCAAAGCTTCGAATTGGCTATTGCAAAAAATGAGATCCCCCTTCACTTAAGATTGCCATTTGTGTACCAAACCTTGCAAATATGTTCTTCTTGAGAAACTTCACCACCACTCGGGCATCATTAGTTGGAAGAGCTCCGGCTTCAACCCACTTGGAAACATACATCCACAAAAATAAAATAATTAGAAAAAGAGGAGGAAAAAGGCCCCCATGAAATCAATACCCCACACATCAAATAATTCAATTTCTAAAATATTAGTTAGAGGCATTTCATTTTTCCTAGATATATTCCCAACCCTTTGACATTTATCACAATTATGAATCTTTAAAAAGTGAAGGGCAATAAAATCCAGATTGTAAAATTTTGGCTACTATTTTACGAGCCCTAAAGTGACCGCCAACTTCACGTGAATGACAATGATGAAGAATGCTCCCCATCTCCTCCTTCGGCACACATCTTCTTATTTTTTATCTACACAATGCTTATAAAAGAATGAATCATCCCAAATATAATGCTTCAAATATAAGAAAAACTTCTTTTGCCTTTGATAGCTCATCTTGGGAGGTAAAATCTTATTGGCCAAATAATTGACAATGTCCGCATACCAAGGCCCATCCTCAATGGCAAATAATTGTTCATCTGGAAACCTCTCATTAATCACATTATGGGCTCCTTCTACATCTACCATATGCTCTAACCGAGAAAGATGATTCGCAATGAAGTTTTCGATTCCCTTCTTGTCTTTAATATGCAAGTCGAATTTTCGCAAGAGAAAAATCCAACATAGCAACCTTAGCTTAGCATTTTTCTTAGTAAAGAAGTACTTCAAAGCTGAATGGTTGGTGTAGACAATCACCTTGGAACCTATCAAATAAGAATGAAACTTGTCAAAAGCAAATACAATCTTTAAAAGTTCTTTCTTAGTAGTTGCATAATTCAATTGAGCCCCAGTCAAAACCTTGCTAACATAATATATAACATGAAGAATTTTACCTTTCTGCTTCCCTAAAATAGCACCTATAGCAAAATCACTAGCATCACACATTAATTCAAAAGGTAATTCCCAATTGGGTGCAACAATGATAGGAGATTATGTTAACTTAGCCTTAAGAGTTTCAAAAGCATCTAAACAATCCTTAAAAAAAATCAAATAAAGCATCTTTAGCCAATAAATCACAAAGAGGTTTAGAAAGTTTTGAAAAACCTTTTATGAATCTCCTATAAAAACCCACATAACCAAAAAAAACTCCTAAACAGCCTTTACGGATGTAGGTAGTGACAGCTTCTCTATCACATCAATTTTAGTACGATCTACCTCGATTCCCTTCACTGAAATACGATTTCCTAACACAATACCTTCTCTTATCATAAAATGACATTTTCCCCAATTTAAAACTAAGTTTGTGTCAACACACCGTTGCAAAACCAAATACAAGTTAGAGAGAAAATTACCAAAAGAAGAACCAAAAACAAAAAAATCATCCATAAACACTTTAATATATTTTTCAACCATATTGGAGAAAATGGGCATCATGCAATGTTGAAAAGTGGCAGGGGCGTTGCATAGTCCAAAAAGCATTCGTCTATAAACAAAAGTGACATATGGTCATGTGAATGTGGTTTTCTCTTAATCCTCCGGTACTATGACAATTTGTTTGTACCCTAAATAACCATAAAGAAAGCAATAATAGTCATGACCAAAAAGTCTCTCCACCGTTTGATCAATGAAAGGCAAGGGAAAGTGATCTTAGCGTATAGCATCATTAAGCTTCCGGTAATCAATGCAAACTCTCCAATTGGTAGCCATTCTAGTAGGGATAAGCTCATTATTCTAATTTTTCACAACGGTTATACCTCTCTTCTTAGGAACAACTTGAAGCAAACTTACCCATGCACTATCCAAATTGGATAAATGATACCCGCATCTAGAAGCGCTTCAAAACCTCCTTCTTTACTGCATCTTCATAGTTGGGTTCAATCTTTGTTGTGGTTGAACGGTAGGGTTGTAGTTGTCCTCTATGAGAATATTGTGCATACAAATTGAAGGGCTTATTCCCTTGATATCCACGATGGTCCACCCAATTGCACCCTTATGCTATCTCAAAACCCTTAGTGCCTTTTTCTCCTCTAAACCATTCAAAGAAGCATTATTAATAACCGGAAAATAAAAAGAGTCTTCTAAGAAAGCATACCTGAGATGTGATGGCAATTGTTTAAGCTCATGTGTAGGAGGCTCCTTTGGTGGATTGTCATTGCTTTGAATAGCCCCTAATTTCTTAAACTTAACACTATTTAGGCACTCATAGATGGGCAAAGCATCTAAATTCTTAACGCAATCATTAAAATCATCATTCTCACACACATACCCTAAAGTTCTACCATTCATAATACAATTTTTAAAAGGTGAACTAGGAAAAGTTTCATCTAAAGTTTTAGCTTCTACCCTATCCAAAACACTAATAGCAAAACATGCATCAATATCGGAATGAAATTTCATAGCCTCAAAAACATTAAATGTAACTTGTTCATCTTGAACTCTTAAATCAATGTCTAGCAAAAAATTAATTTAAATATATCAAAAGTATAATCATGTTTGAATTACATCTCAGCCCTAGAAAAAGGGTTTAAATCATAATTGTATTTAAAATATTCATTCTAATTACAATCATCAAAAGTAATGACAGAGAAAACCAAAAAATAGTAGAAAAAGCAATGGCTGTTGTATTTAAAATATTCATTCTAATTACAATCATAAAAGCAAGGGTAGAGAAAACTATAAAATAGAAGAAAATAGCAATGGCTGTTGAAACTCTTCTTCTCCAAGTAATCTCCTTGTTCTTTAATTTATAGGCCTCCAAAAGTCCTCCAAAATATACCCTAATTAGGTCTATTTATAGTCTTAATATGTTTAGGGTTAAGTGTGGAAAAAACCCCTCAAATCTCATCCAATTTTGATCTCAAATGAAAAAGATACGAATTTTAAAAGAAGATAGATCGCAATCGCGCCACGGTGCAGGCTCAGCACCACCGAGGTGCTTTGGGTACTAGTTCTATAATTTGTAACTTGTCTTCGGGTACTGCGGTATAGACTCAATATAGTTGCAGCGCTTTGGGCTCGGGTTCTTAGGCATTAATCCTCGTGGACGGGCACTCCAACACTCTAGGCTTTGTTCGAGTCCTAATTCCTTCACAAACAAGTGCCGTGACACAAGCTCATTTCCGTCGTGGTGCCAGATCAGGTTTTGTCCTAATCTTCGCCGTTCAACTTAATATATTTTGTATTCTTCCTCTGAATTATCCCGAATTGCTTCATTTTAGTACTTTTGGCTATTTAAGACCTAAAACAATAAAAAAAAAATTATTTTTAACATAAAAACACTCTAAAACTAATAAAATATCAAAATAAAACATATTTAATAAGTTGTACTAAATCGACTTATCAAAATACTCCACCATTATTACAAACACAAATTAAATTAAAACAAACAAAACGAAAAACGAAAAAACATATCAAGATCTGCCTATGCCGCCACTACTGTCGCCACGTGACATCCACGCGCCACTTTTGTCCATCGCTGGTAGTCGAACGCACACTAGCAAAATGTGTACCACGTGCGGTGAGCCAAGCCATTGAAGATCTTCTCCGTTAGAGTAAAGATGCGCCCTTGTCGTCGGTTGAAAGATCCAGCTAAGAAGAAGTTTCGCCCTCCACATTCACCTCTATTTTCGACTTATTGTTCTCATCTGCCTCGAATTCGACCTCCCCACAAGCCAATCTTTCATCCCTTAAAGCAGTAAGGCCAGGCGACCGACGACACATTATTGCTTGTTGTCGACCACCAGTTGTTTTCTACAAAGGTTCCTAAAATTTAGAGAGAAGACAGAACATTTAGAGGGAAAGAGAATTTCTAACTTCACTATTTTACTCGAATATTAATACTTAAATGCTGACTAGGGATGTAAATGAGGTTGGGTATGGTCAGGGATTCTAATACCATCCTCGCCCCTACCAACTTTTAGGATCTTTATTCCCTATTATTTTATCTGGGAACGAAAATGAGGAATCTCCCATAGGGGATGGGTTCCGTCGGGTTCCCCAAATATATATTTTCTTTATTTTTTAGAATAAAATTGTAGTGAATTTTTATAATGTTGAAAATAAAATAGATTAGGTATGTGGGTATTATAGTGGATTTTAATAACTTTTGAAATAAATAAAGTGAGTTGTGTATTTTATTAAGATGACAATCAAATTATGATTTAATATGTTATATATTTATTTGAGTTGGATTATAATTTTATTAAATATGTAATATATAAATATATGTATAGATAACCGGATACAAGGGCGATAATTTTTATAAATACCATCTCGGACTATCCTCGGCTAAGAAATTTTTATAAATACTATATCTGGATCATCCTTAAATTTTATCTCCCATTCCTGAATCATTACAAGCTGATAATGATTTTGTTTTACCCCTTATCCAAAAAAATTTAAATCCTATCATATTCTCAAAAATTTTCCAAAAATATATTATTTTCATTATTCTAACAATTATTCTATTATATTCTATCATGTTAACCTTACCACTTTTTACATCATCCTACCATATTAAATCATGATACACACTTAAATCTTACCATATTTTACATCATATTATTAATATTCTCACCATATTTTACATAAAATATTATTTTTTTATATTATTTTATTATTAAACCTCAATATTTTTACCACCTTTTATATAAAATTATTTTTAATCTTGTGGATCCCATTTATATTTATCAACAAATTTAGAATTCTATTCAAAAAAATATCTTACTTAAATCACAAAATTCTGTTTAAATCGTGTCTCAAACAAAAACGAATATTTTAACTTAAATATTTAAAACGATATTCTAACATCGTTTGAATCCAAACATGTCCTAAATTGCGATCGATTCTAACTTATGCAACCCGCAATGAAAATTAAATATAAATCGGAAAGAAAAATAAAATGTATGGTGTTGTGTTGATATTATTGAAGAGAGATTAAGACTAGTTGTATATTATTGACGTGATAGTTACATGCAACCTAATATAATCATAGCTAGGTGACACTTTTTAAGCCATTGTCATTGAAATTAAAATTACGTTAAAAATTGCGTGGTCCATATCCTGAAAGATAGGCTTTTTTCTTGTTCAGCTTTTTTTAAAAGCTTCGTTTTTGAGCTTTTACTTTCCATCGAGTGCCAAAGTACCGACCGAAATCATGATTCCAGTAGTCTTTTGTAAACCGAAGTACATTAAAACCATAATTGCTTCTGAGCATCCCCATTCCCCACTACAATCCAACTACTCACTTCTTTCTCTTTCGACTTTCTAGCACATCTTCAAACCCCTTTTTCGTCACCCCAATGGCTATTATTTATTCATTAAACACAATAAAAAAAAATAGTTAATTACTTTTTTTTTCTTTTTTATTTAAAAAATTGGAAGAACAAAGTGCATATTATTGTAGATTTATATAGGAAATTTTTTATAGGCGTCTCTATTTGGAAACCCAGTACTAAAATGACAATTTTATATGGACAATTGTCCAAAATAAAATATTTCGATCAATTTCTAATAATATTTAATAAAAAAACAATGAGTTTTATTATCCTCGTCAATTTGAGTAAAATGAGATAAATTTTATATTAATCGGAGCTCTAATTCATCGTACACAAATGTTAGAAATATGACAACGAAAATTAGTCACAAACCAAATGGCCCGAAGGCAAAATCAACATTCAGACTCACATCGAGCCCAACAACACATCGTATTCCCAATAACATGTGCTAACTTTGACTATAAGCTTGGGTTGCAAGCCCATTGACAACTATATCAACAAGCCCAGTTGGCTTTGTATTTGGGCTTAAGCAAGCCCAATCTATCATTCGGCTTGGCCCAGACTGACTTTACGACATTGGCCAGTTAAGCGTGTGGCCCAAGTCTACTCTACGAACCGACTCAACTCACCTCGTAGCCCATCAATGCTTGTTTCAATCTCGGCCTAACGAGCAACAAATCCTCTCCCTCAAACAGTCATCTGATTAAGTCCTCAACGTCCTACTGCGTAGATAGAGTCCTGATGTGATGCAAAGCAACAAGTAATTTAAACCTTACTTATAACTACAAGTGTCGTCTAATTGAGTATAGCGAAAATAAGGATTTTTCCCACAGATGATTAATTCTAATATAATTAAAAACTACTTTAAATAAAAAAGGGGGTTTTGAGATTGAGAAAGTAATTAAAATTAAACAAAAACAATGTAAACAAAAGAGATTAACGACGATCAAGGGATCATCCTCTACCACTAGACATGAATTCAAAATAAATAAAGCAATTCTAATTCTTTATTCCAATTGGCTATATCAATTCAAAGAATATCACAAGCTCGATAAATTTCATCTATTCTTACTGATTAGTTGATTAAATATACGCTTATTAACCAACTCAATTCATTAGACCAACCTAGATGTACGCTTACTAAGTTCAATTCAATGAAAATAATAATTAAAAGAGAGAATTGAATCAAGATTAAACACATACGCTTAGTTTAATTATCTTGAGAATTAATCTATAATAATTTTAAGTAAAAAGCCTGTCACACAATCCTTTAGAAACAAATTGCTACTTTTATCTAGAAACACTTAGGTTGTCACAAGTTTTCTAGATTAGCTCTAAATATATTAACTTAATTATCTAGTTGGTCATCCCAAACAATCAAAAGAAAATATTATATAATTCAAACAATAGATTAAATCATAGACAAATAGGAATAAAATAAGAGGAAAAGTTGCAGAATTTATTAAATAGAAATCATGTTCTAGGATTTGGAATCATCCTTAATAAAAAAGAAATTAGTTTCTCATTACAATCGAGAAATTCATAGCAAAATTCATTGGAAAATAAATAGAAAAGGGAAGAAAAAGGCTTAGGTGAATTAAAATTGCAGAAATCCCAACTCCTCCTCCTCTTGTTCTTCTTTTTCAAGTCTCTTTCTTCTCCAAATATTTTCCACCTATTGTCCCTCATGATCATCTCCTAAGGTCCTAAACTAATCTATTTATAGCCCTAGTGCTTTTAGGGATGTTTTGGGGATAAAACTTGAGTTTTGGATGTAAGAGATTTGAAAAACAGATAAAAGATAACAATTTTCGGATTTGAAAAATCGCGAATCTCGCTGCCGACGAATAAAAATTCGTTGCGGCGAAGTTCTTGTTGGAATTAATATTAGGCGTCTTCACGAAAGTTGTAGCTCTATCTCTTAGATTTTTATTGCTACAAAGAGTACATCATTTGGACTTCGGATGAAAAAGTTATGGTCAAAATACTAATAGGTGCTCAGAGTCCATTTTGCCCAAATTTAGCACAATCACAATAATAACATAACTTCTTTGTTTCAACTATGATTTTTGAACCGTTTGATTCCAGTAGTCATGAATTTCCACACTAATATAATTCTTCGTCAAATATTCTTTTTAAGCACTTTGTGACATGAAAATACATCAAAAATACCCGTGATTCCAAAAAACACATTTATAACAAAATTAAGTAATATTATATAAATTAAACATAATTTCCAACAAATGATACCGATGAATCACTAAGTATAAATGGATTTTTAAGCACTTATCAAGTCCCACAGAGAAATGTTGTATGACTTCGCGTTGAGGCTTTCAACTGGAAGGTGATGAGTCTTCGAACTCTAGGGAAACCCTAACCTCTTGAAGAACCTATAAATACCTATAGTGGTGACCTAAGAAGGTCATTAAACACCCATGCATACTGAACCATGTTTTTATTCTTAAACTATCTTACTCATTTGCTCACTTTTATCTGTCGCTTTTGCCCTAGTTATTCTGTGACCTGAAGTAAGTAATCGCTTACATAATTGCTTGACGACATGGAGCCGTCACCTGACTTTTCCCACAACGTCATCATCAACTGTAGATTCTAGTCTCGACCCATTCTACGCCTTTGCTGAGCCAACTTCGTTCCAGTCTATGGTGATATCTATCACTCTATCTCTTTCATTATATTTATTTAACTCTTCTTCCATTCACATACTTGACTATTGAATTTCTTTTGTCTAGCAGGCACCACCCCAGTGTCAACAAACTTTATGATTTTTCTTTGTCTTTGCTTACAAATGATTGCTAGCCCTTCCCCTTGATTTGAATTATAGAACTTACGACTGTCTACCGTAATTCCTGATGATTTTGGTGGTTATGAAAAGAACATGGTACAAGCTTTTTAATGAGTCAAGTAAAAATTGGTCAATGCTAAAAGGATCAAATATTGTTATTTCAGAAATTTTTTGAATTGTATGGTACGAAATTCTCAAATGAAAAGCACTAGTTATCTTTTCCCTTCTTTATATCCTTTTCATTGCGAAGTCCAAAATACGACAACTTGTGGGTTTAGCCCAAAATAATTTGGGCTTGATTCAAGAAGCCCAATCAAATAGATAACAATGAAATTCCAATATAACCCTTTTCGGTACCCTGAAACCCTAATCCTCATTTTTCACACGCGCATAGTTTCTACTTTTTCTCCCAATACTGAGGAAACGAGCAGCTGTTCGTCTACTCACAATCGAACGCCGTCGTCATAACCTCTATTGGAAAATCTGCAATCGATTGTAGCAGTAGTCTCTGTGAAGCGCCGTGGCTCGTGGCTTTGAGAAATGGAGGAAGAGGGAGATATGCAAGGGCCAATTTTCAGGGACGTAAGGCGGTATTTCTGCGAATTTTGTGGAATTTGCCGATCCAAGAAGACGCTTATTCAATCTCATGTCATCACCCATCACAAGGTCTAATTCCGACCCTAAATTTCTCTTTTTTGTTTGATTGCTCCTGGATCTATTTTGTTATTTGGTAAATTTCGAAGAATTTAGGGTTTTTTAGGAGAATTGTTGAAAATTATAGGTCATGAATGATTATATTGGGAAAACAATTTTGGAAGATGATTAGGTGATTAGAAGAATGCGTGATTGTGGTTTTTTCTTAGTTTTGTTGTGTTATTGTGCAGGAAGAACTAGACAAGGCGAATGATAATGGTGATGAAGAAGAGGGAACCAATGAGGTTAAAGAAGCAAATACTTGCCAAGAATGTGGCGCTAGCTTCAAAAAACCAGCTTATTTGAAGCAACATATGCAAAGTCATTCTCTTGAGGTATTTGATAAATACTTCACATTGCTTATATTCTTACTTGGAAGTTTTTTCCTCATATCATTTTACACTTTCTCGTGTAGTAATATTCTTGAATTCGCATTACAAGCTCTTTCTAAGATGATAATACCAATTCATCAATTGTGCTATAAATTATTTATATGTGTTGTATTAAATGATTCTCGTAACTTTCGCATCTTCTTATTTATCTTGTTTACGTAGAGTTTTTATTTCCATTTTTAGTGTTTCTTGCTTTCTTAATTGTGTTACCTCTGTCTCTGTCCATATAAACATGATTAATAATGCTTGTTAAATTATTTTCCTTCATGATACATACGTATGTTTGTTTGAAGAAATATATGCTTACATGAAATTAATCCCTTCACTTGTAAGCTTAATTTGGTAGCTCAAACTAGCTAGGCAATCAAGCGGAGTGTGGATATTGATAAATATGAATTTTTTTTATGCATAAACGGATATCCCGGTAATAGTGTTGACGTCTACTGAAGTATAAACTTTTGCAGGAATTATATATTGAGAAAAAAAAAACTATGAATTTCATAGTGTGAAGCATTGGATCCCTCTCAAAGAACTCCAAAATGCGAGGATTTTCGACTTGAATGGACCAGTATCAGGTTGGGAGACCTCCTGAGAAGCTCCATCAAGTGAGCCTCAGTCACGCTACTATCAGTTTAAGGTTTGACGAATGTTCATGAGGGTGTTAACAATTTTGTATGTTGTTGCTTGCATTGAATTTTTATGTTCTTACTGATTTTGGTGTTTATGATTTTTATTACAGAGGCCATATGTTTGTTCAGTGGAAGATTGCCATTCCAGTTACAGAAGAAAGGATCACATGACTCGCCATCTCCTTCAGCACCAAGGAAAGCTTTTCAAGTGCCCAATTGAGAATGGTAATAGAGAATTTTCTTTCCAGGGTAATATGAAGAGGCATGTTAAGGAACTTCATGATGAGGATAATCCATCATCTAATATATTCTGTCAGAAGCAGTTTGTTTGCCCAGAAAGTGGTTGTGGAAAGGTGTTTAGATTTGCATCAAAGCTGCGAAAACACGAGGAGTCTCATGGTAAGTTGCTCTGATGTCTTTTTTTTTTTCCGAAAAACTTTTTAATTTCTTCCAACTATTTTGACCTTGCATCTTTCCCTTTTCTAGATTTATAGCAACTTGTCTATTGCAATTTGAAAATCTGATAGATGTTCCTTTCTGTTGCAGTTAAATTGGATTCAGTGGAAGCAATATGCGCTGAACCAGATTGTATGAAAGTATTTACTAACGAGCAATGTCTTAAAGCTCATATTCAATCCTGCCACGCATATGTTACCTGTGAAATATGCAGGACTAAGCAGTTGAGAAAAAACATCAAAAGACACCTTCGAACACATGAAGAGAATGAGTCGATTGAGAGGATTAAATGCAACTATAAGGGTTGTAGCTGCACATTTTCAAATGTAAGACATTGCTTTCTCAACTTGTGCCGTTATAAATTCCCGGGTTAACCAAACATTAGTGATTTTGATTTAGGAAAAATGAGAGATGCTCAAGTTCTGTTGACTTCAAATTCACATTAGTGTGATTCTTTTCGTCTCATCGCTTTCACTTTTACTTGTGCAGAACTCAAATCTCAAACAACATGTGAAAGCTGTCCATCTGAAGTGCAAACCTTTCGCCTGTGGCTTTACCGGTTGTGGTATGAGATTTTCATACAAGCATGTAAGAGATAACCACGAGAAGACTGGAGCCCATGTTTACACACAAGTGAGTTTTGTGCTTTAGATCAATAAACACAACTATACTGCTTTTTTCTACTTGGACACGCATTTTTTAGACTAAAGTTAGAAAATCAATTCATGTATGGAGTACGAATTGCTTTGGTTTCAGGGAGACTTTGAAGAGGCCGATGAGCAGTTCCGATCAAGGCCTAGGGGTGGACGCAAGAGGAAGTACCCAACAGTGGAAATGCTGGTAAGAAAGAGGGTAAGTCCGCCAAATCAGTTAGATGGGTGTTCCGAGTACTCTTCCATGTTGCTTTCCCAGGAGATGCCGGACGAATCTTAAGTAAACCTCCCTTTTTGTTTTATACGGTGTTATGTGTATGTATGTATAGCGTCTTTCTATGTTACCATCAATTCCCCCTCAACCGTAGGCAGTAGTTCATTTTTGTCTATTTAGTGTCTCTGTAGTCGGCTTTAAAAGTGTTTTTATATGCTCTTCATACTTTTGATGTATATAATACACGATATTAACTATTAACTATTATAAAGTTCGCAAATATCTTATTTACAAAGAACACTAATGGTCAATTGGGCATGCTATTCTATTTTGGTTCATAAATATTCAAAATAAAAGAAAAAGGCCCTTCTTGTATAAACAAAATGAGAGAAAATTTCATCTGCGCCTCTTTTTTAACAAATTCTGTCCTTTTTACCAGTAAATAAAAACTATTACATTTATAGAAACTTATTTATTTATTTTGAAAATATACTTTTACCTTGTTTCTAAAGAGAGAGAGCGAGTCTGATAGAGATTGTGAGCGATCGGGGGCCTTGCTGCTATAAAGCTTGATAGCAACAAATAAAAGGAAACCAAAACAGAAAATAAAGATAAAGGAAGAAAGCCTTGGACTGATTGATAAGAAATACTTGCCACAATCAATCTAAGGATTGAACGCCACTCAAAGGGGATGGAAATCCTAAAAGATAAGTTCCTAATCTCGCCACCAAGAAAATGCTTGGATAAGAGAAAAAATGAACAATACAAAAGTATTATTTCTTAGCAAAAATTCTGAAATGAAAATACAAGCTTAAGGCCCTCTTTAATAGAGGCTCAATTGGTCTAAATAATCAATTCTTTAATTGGCCATTATTAACAAAGATCCGGCCATCAAAGAAAATAAAATCTAAGAGGAAAGTATCTAATTAGTTATGATGAAAATCAAAACAATAAGAATAGAATCTATTTAGTCTTGATTGCTTGGTGGATTGACTCTGTCTTGATTGCTTGGTGGATTGACTCTTTGACTGTTGTCAACTTTCTTTGCTTCAAAAGATCTTGTATCAGCTTTGCTGATTGAACCTTGTACTTGACCCTTTTAGCCCTCAAATGTGGGATTTTGATTGCGTAGTCGGGTTCTTCCTCATTCAGGTTTGAGGATTCATATTTTTTCACATGTGAGCTTGTATTCTCAGACCATTCATGGTGTGGCACATCAAGTTATCCACCGCCATCTCCGTCTATTATTGTTGTTACATTAGTTGTTTTATGTCTTCAATGTGTTAAAAAGTAATGATTAGTTGTTATTTACGAGTCCAGAATCAACTGCTTCTAAGAAGACGAGACAAGATTATGATGCATATCCAAACATAAAAATAATAATTTCACAAGAATCATACGAATTTCCACTATTTTCCAACAATTTCGCTTTCTTAACATCCTTAAAAACCCACGTACAATACGCCCATAAAGTTCGAAATTCGTTAAATGTTAGAAATGTTATTTAATTTGACCCATTGTCATTTCACTCGCCAATTGTTATCCATCGCCATCTCCACACCTACTATTTTGATTACATTTGTCGTGTTATGTCTTCAATACTTTAAAAGTTCATGACTAATTGTTACTTATGAGTCCATAATCAACCGTTTATAAGAATATGATACAATATTTTGATATGTATCCAAACATAATAATAACAAGTTTACGAGAATCATATCAATTTCAGTTCATTTTCTAATAATTTCACTTTCTTACCATTTTAAAAACCCACGTACAAAATACTCATAAAGTTAGAAAGTAATTAAACATTCAGACGTACAATACGCATACGCCCTAACAATTTTGTAAAATGTTGAGATGTTTGAGTATTTTTCCAAAATTGATTATTAAACAAGTTTTTTTTAAAAATTAAAACATCTTTATTCTTTACATATTGTTTTCATAATTTACACTAAAACTAACATGCTTATATTAAAAATAAAAAAAAAAAAAAAATTAAAGGTCTCATTTTCAAATCAATTTCTACTCATTTCAAAATCACAATTTTAATTTTTTTTCCTAACACAAAACCATTTCTTAAAAAGAACTTACTTTATAAAATCACCATATTTTCAGGTAAAAACCCATCCCTATTTTTTTTTTCTTTCTTTCTTTCAACTCCTAAAGTATCCCTATCTTATCTTTTTCTTTTTCTTTTTTTTTTTTTTACCATGAATGCACTATTAAACGACAAACAAACACACACAATATCCATGTCGTTTCACAATAGTCTTACTCTACACCTGACCGTACCAACTCACAAACACAAAAGAGAAAGAGGAATCACATCTCTATCTATCTATCAATCTATCCGTTTGTGATTTCTGATGACGTGGCCCAATGAACGAGGGGCTTTCCCATGTTGATGCTCTAGGACCAAAACAATGGTGGCTCTATAGTTAAAAGAGGTTTAAGTGTCCAAGACTATAAAAATGGAGTCTTTACTAGTTAAAAAGCGTTTCTTGGTTGGTTTGCCAATCTGGGTCTTCGAAAGGAGTGATTTTTAGTGACTCGCTATAGTCCCAAACCGCCCATTTATCTCTTCTCTATATATTCAACTTCTCACCACCACTTTCTCTTCACCTCCTTCTCTCTCTATTGCTATTTGCATGAAGTTTTTCCTCTGTTTCTCATCTGGGTTTTGCTCCATTTGATCTCAAGTTGGAGTTTTGGGGGGTTCTTGAGCTTGCTTTGTAATTTGCATGCACTATTTTCTGTGTTTCTTTTCTGGGTTTTCCTCCATTTGAGATAGAATCAAGGTTTTGGGGTTCTTGAGCTTGCTTTTTTCTGTAATGGCGTTTTGCACATTATCATTTCCTGCTCAAGTTAACCGAGCTGCTGCTTCAGATCCTAAGAAGCGTGCCTCTTTCCCGTTTAAGTTTTATGGTGGAGGGGATCTATTGGGGAAATCTCAGTTCAAGTTTAATCGGGTTTGAGATTATTTTTTTATATGTATAACCAATTACAACATGTTTATTTTGTGTTTGACAAAATGCCCATCTTGCTTAACTGTGTTAAGAAACTTGGGTTTTGTCTATTTTGTCAATTTCAGTTTTGTTCCTTTTTGTTTTTCACTTTCTTTCAGTGTCAATTATGTTTTCTGGGTTAGGCTTCTTCTAAACAAAACCCAACAAAATATCGTTTTCTCTAATCTTTTTCTTTTCTGAAAAACATATATTCATTTGGCTCCCTAGAACAATATTAAATTTATTGAAAGATACTAATATTTTTGTTTGGATTTGGTTTACAGGTCAGGAAAAGGCCAGCTGGGGTTTGTGCATCATTGTCAGAGGGAGGAGAATATTACTCACAGAGACCACCAACTCCTATTTTGGACACAATAAATTATCCTATTCATATGAAAAATCTTTCTATGAAGGTAAATAACTCAAAGCCTTTTATTTTAGTGCTTATCTAATATCAGCTAAAAAAGGCCTTATATCTTCGCAAATTTAAGGAGCTTAAACAACTTGTAGATAATAATTTTTTTTTTTTAGTGTTTAGTTTATATGAGGAGGAGCTTCATGTTCTTTACTAACTATTGATTCAGGAGCTCCAAAAACTAGCTGATGAGGTGCGGTCTGATGTGATCTTCAATGTTTCTAAGACTGGGGGTCACCTTGGTTCAAGCCTTGGTGTGGTTGAGCTCACTGTTGCTCTTCACTATGTCTTCAATGCTCCTCAGGACAAAATATTGTGGGATGTTGGTCATCAGGTTTTTAGTCTTGCCTTTTTTTTCTTTAATTCTCTAAAACTTGCAAAAGATGAGAATATAGTTGGTTTGATTGTGATTAATATTTGATTTGTAGACTTACCCTCACAAAATCCTTACTGGAAGAAGAGATAAGATGCCCACTATTAGGCAGACAAATGGGCTATCCGGATTCACTAAGCGCGCTGAGAGTGAATATGATTGCTTTGGAGCTGGTCATAGTTCAACCACTATCTCTGCAGGCTTGGGTAATTCCCTCTTCTGATCCAAATGAGTATTTGATGCTTTTGAGTTTAACTTTATCTTTCACGGAGGCTTTGGATTGGATACCAAAGTATCAACTCGCCTCATGTGTGTTATGGTTTGGAAGACTTTATAGTATAGTTGTAGCATAATATTATCATCACATGATTGTGTAGAATTTTCCTATTAAATTTTCCATTTCCTATATGATCTAATCTATAAGTAGAGTTTCTAAAATTTAATTTTAAGTTTATTGTCTTGGTTGTGACCTTTTTGGATGTTAATGGTACACAGGAATGGCTGTAGGGAGGGATCTAAAGGGAAGAAGGAATTATGTAATTGCTGTTATAGGTGACGGGGCCATGACCGCAGGGCAAGCTTATGAAGCCATGAACAACGCTGGTTACCTCGATTCTGATATGATTATTATCCTTAATGACAATAGACAGGTTTCTTTACCTACAGCTACTCTTGATGGACCCGCAGCACCCGTTGGAGCTTTGAGCAGTGCTTTAAGTAGGTTGCAATCAAACAGGCCCCTTAGAGAATTGAGAGAAGTTGCTAAGGTAAGAACAATAAAACATTTTATTTTTTGATGTTTAATGGAATCAGATTTAATTAATTTAAGTAAAATACCATTTGCAGGGTGTTACCAAGCAAATTGGGGGTCAGGTACATGAACTGGCAGCAAAAGTTGATGAGTATGCTCGTGGAATGATAAGTGGTTCAGGATCAACACTATTTGAAGAGCTTGGACTGTATTATATTGGTCCAGTTGATGGTCACAACATGGATGATCTTATTGCCATTCTCAATGAAGTTAAAAGCACGAAAACAACAGGTCCGGTCCTGATCCACACCGTGACTGAGAAAGGACGCGGATATCCATATGCAGAGAAAGCTTTTGACAAGTACCATGGTATGTACACATCTATAGTTACTTTTCCCATTAAGATTCTTTGAAGAGTGACATTGAAGAACTTCATATATGTGTGCATAACAGGAGTGGTCAAGTTTGATCCAGCAACTGGGAAGCAATTCAAAGGTAGTTCTAGCACACAGAGTTACACAACATACTTTGCCGAGGCTTTGATTGCAGAAGCGGAAGCAGACAAAGATATTGTGGCAATCCATGCTGCTATGGGAGGCGGAACAGGTTTGAATCTCTTCCATCGCCGATTCCCAAAAAGATGTTTTGATGTTGGGATAGCAGAACAACATGCTGTCACTTTTGCTGCTGGTTTGGCCTGTGAAGGGGTAAAACCTGTTTGCGCAATTTACTCATCATTCATGCAGAGGGCTTATGATCAGGTATGCTAATACAAAAAAGATAAGTATTTGTGTTACATATCCAATTTGATTCTTTAAAGAAAATGTGTTTGTGGGTTCATTCCGCAGGTAGTACATGATGTTGATTTACAGAAGTTGCCGGTGAGATTCGCGATGGACAGAGCTGGACTGGTTGGGGCTGATGGCCCCACACATTGTGGCTCTTTTGATGTTACTTTCATGGCATGCCTCCCTAACATGGTGGTGATGGCCCCTGCCGATGAGGCAGAGCTCTTTCACATGGTTGCCACAGCTGTAGCCATAGATGACCGGCCAAGTTGCTTCCGTTACCCAAGAGGAAGTGGAATAGGTGTTCCACTTCCACCGGGGAACAAAGGCACTCCTCTTGAGGTAGCTCTCAACTAAGATCCTACATTATAGTCTTTGAAGAGATACAGTTTACTCAAATCTATATATGTTTGATAAAACATTGAAACAGGTTGGTAAAGGAAGGTTACTGATTGAAGGGGAGAGAGTAGCGCTCTTGGGCTACGGAGCAGCAGTTCAGAGCTGTTTGAATGCAGCAACTTTAGTTGAACCTCTTGGTTTACGCCTAACAGTTGCTGATGCACGCTTCTGCAAGCCATTAGACCGCTCCCTCATCCGAAGCCTTGCCAAAACTCATGAAGTTTTGATTACTGTGGAAGAAGGCTCCATTGGAGGATTTGGTTCTCATGTTGTTCAGTTTCTTGCCCTTGATGGTCTTCTTGATGGAAAACTCAAGGTACAAATTTATCCGAAAATTACCCTTACAATTTCATGAAATCCCTCACTAAATTAGCTACTGAAAACTTGCAGTGGAGGCCACTGGTTCTTCCTGATCGCTACATTGAGCATGGTTCACCCGTTGATCAGTTCGCCGAAGCTGGTCTTTCCCCTTGTCACATTGCAGCAACTGTGCTCAATGTACTAGGACAAACTAGAGAGGCATTGGAGATCATGACATTGACTTGAAGAAGACTTGAAGATCCTGTTAGTTCTGGTGTTAACCTTTCCTTTTGCTCAACCTTGTACAAATGGCCCAATGTAAGGATTTAGTTTTGCATAATTGTGTAAAGCTAATGAACATTACAAAAGACTCTGACTTTGTCAATACCATAAAACTAAGCTCTTCAAAGTGTTTTACTTGCCTAACTTTAGCTCAAGATATCAGCTAAGTTTAGTGCGATGATATAAAAATAAATTAGTAATAGTCACATCTCATCTCACTTCATTCTATAAAACAAAGCTAAAAAAAAATATTAGAATGAAATAAAAATGAAGGCAAGGAAAAATAAAATTTTTGAGAAAATAGTCATAATGTCATTTCACTTCATTCTAAAAAAAAATTATTGCACATGTTACCTCTTAATTTAATTAAAAATAAAAATTTTGAGAAAATTCCAAAAGCAATAATAGCCAACACCAACATGGGCTCAGGGTTGCCCTTGGCCTGGTTGGTGTCCATCCAAGCTCCTGGAGGCCAAGTAAATAGAAGACAACTGTGCCATGGTTGATTTGGGCGGTTGAGTTCGTTGGGTTGTTGGTCGCGGTGAAAGGCAAGGCCGAGGAGCAAAAGACGGGCTCTTCGTCGCAGATCTGCAGAGAAAAACAAAAAAGACGATTTTAATCGACTCTGGCGCGACTGCAGAATCAAGCTACCCAATGGGACGTGACTGTACAATTGGGTGGTTCGACTGTGCAGTCGTACCGAGCCCGTGCTGGTGTCAGTCAAAAGTTACAAGGGTGACCGAAAAATGTAGGGGTTGGCCGGAGAACGAAGAAGATGAAGAAAAAGAATTTTTAAACATTAAATAAATCAAAAAGAAAT
>WUAT03000005.1:1422272-1442211 GCA_010015005.3 Ulmus americana
TGGAGAGAGGTAATAGTTTATTAAAAAGGTGGTGAGGTAGTGGAGAGGTAATATTTTATTAAAAAGTAATTGGGTGATGGAGAGGTAATATTTTATTAAAAAAGTGGTGGAGAGAGGTAATATTTTAAGAGTTTTATGAATAGTGTAAAAAAGTAAGGAGAAGTATTGAGAATAAGGAAACAAACGGGACAGCATTACTGAAAATAGGAATAGAGTATTTTGGATTGTAAACCAATCAGGCACTTATTTATTTTTCTTAGGGTACTAATGGCCACTAACTTTTGAATTTTGAGTTACTAATGACCACTTTGTGCGAATATGTGGTAACAAATGACAATATTTAACCATTTTATAGTAGTTGGATTTTGCCACATAATAACTTCTTAGAAAGCTATTGAAAGTTTTCTTCGCATCATTCTTGCTGGCAAACTTTAAACTTTTGCTAGCAACAAACCAGAGTTCCGATTGAGGTGAAACTAGTTTCATTAGATTTGTTTTAATTAGGAAAACAAATCTAACTCTTTTTATAATGAAAAAATTATCAAAATTGTATTTTTCACCACTTTATATACACATCGGTCATTATTGGCACAAAATTCAAAAGTTTGTGGCCTCTAGTGTAATTTTCCCCCCTTTTTTTTTTCTCCCTTAATAAATAAATGACTAGCCTACTGAAATGTATAGTCTAGAAATACCATTACTTAAATTTTGGGCAGAATCCAACACTGACCTGGGATACATCCACTTGTTGACTGACTTCAGCTTCAGGACCCTTCGTTTCCACCACTCCTAGAGAGCTGCTAATTTGGTTCTTCTCAGATGATTTCTCAGTCTCCTTTTCGTCTGGTGTAACTGATGAGGCCAGATCTACTTCTCTTGATACTAAATGACCCATTTCAACATTAATATTCGATTCAGTCAATGGTACTGAGGTGTCAACATTTTCTCCAGCATTTTGCAAGGAAGGTAGAGATTGGTCAGAAGTATCCATTTGATCACTTACTTCAGCTTTAGACATTTCAAGATACCCTTGGGCTACTGAACAACCAAGCTGACCCTTCTCAGACGAGCCCTCGATCATTAGTTCAACTGAGGGAGATGTGGGTAGAGCCACTGTTTCTTCCACATCCATGTCATCAGCAACTATATTTGCAGACCCTTTAGTTTCATCCATTCCTACAAAACTACCAACTGGATGCTCCCCAGATGAACCAGCAATATACTTACTAGAATCAACCTCCCCAATGACAGTACCAGATTGACCAACAGTAACGGGACTAGTTGTAGGATTCTCAAGTCTTCTAATATCAAAAGAAGAATTAGTTGACTCCTTCAAAGCAGGTTCTGTTTCATTTTCAGGGTCAATCTCAGTCATATGAGGAGCCTCCATCACACTGGAATGATCTAGACTCTGAGTAAAAGGAGAGGTCACATTAGGATGATCACCAACATCATCAGTGCCTTTAACAGCTTCAGCTTCTATAGAAGGTAAATTAACCTTTTCAGGATCACCCTCCCTAAAATTGGCTGCACTAGAAGCATCGAGATTAAAAAGACCAGTTGTGGGATTTTCAAGGCTTGTGATATCAATAGAAGGTTTAGGTAACTCTTCCAATGCAGGTTCTGTATTATTTGCAGAGTTCATTTCAGCCATATTAGAAACCTCCATCACACTGGAATGATCTACAGTTTGAGAAATAAGAGAGGTCACATTAGGATTGCCAACATCATCTTTGTCTGAAATTTTAGAACCTTCATGGCTGCCAGAATCATGTGGATATATTGTCTTTTGATCATCAAAAGAAGGCTCCATGTTACCTGACCCTCCAGCCATACCATCAGGAACCACATCAGCTGGATTTTCATTCGCGGCAATAGTTGGGGTTGCTCCAGAATGATCAGCAACCCTGTCGCTAACATCAAAGCGAGGAGATTGCTGAGACTCATTTGATTCAGGTTCAGTTTCTCTTCCAGCACTATTTGAAATCACCACAATCTCCATTGCAGTTGGAGATGCCAAAGATGAACTTGCTTCATTGAAAGTGGCCCCAGTTACACAATCAGATGGACCAGCATCAGGTGGTTGTATCAGAGGGTTATCATTGATTTCTCGAGTAGTCTTCATATTACTAGTGCAAGTTGCATCCTCTTTATATTGACTTGAACTTTCAACTATTGCAATGAGGCCTACAACAATCTTCCTTCCCACTTTGGCATGCGTCTCATCAGGAACAGAAGCATTTGCACCACTCCCATTCCTAGATTGTTTCGCAGACTTCACTGGCAGGTGAAAACCTGGATTGGCTGTTTCTAAAGTTGCCATAGGCAAAGATCCTTTATCATCTGGAGCCTGTTTTTTATCAGCTACAGCTTCCAATGAAACTTCTGGAACTTCAACTGCTGCATCAGTAACAGCTTCCATGGAAGACAAACTATACTTGTCAGAATCGACCTCTCCAGTTACAGTACCAGATTGACCTACAGAAACAGGACTAGTGGTTGGATTTTCAAGACTTCTATCAAAAGAAGACTTTTCAGGGTCAATCTCGGTCATACGTGGAGCCTCCATTACATTGGAATGATCTAGACTCTGAGAAACAGGAGCGGCCACATTAGAATTATCACCAAGAACATCAGTACATTTAACAGCTTCAGCTTCCATAGAAGACAAATTAATCTTTCCAGGATCCACCACCCTATAATTGGCTGTACCAGAAGTATCGAGAGCAACAGAACCAGTTGTAGGATTTTCAAGGCTTGGGATATCAATAGAAGGTTTCGGTAACTCTTCCAAAGCAGGTTCCATTTCATTTGCAGAGATAATTTCAGTAACATTAGTACGATCACCAACATCATCTTTCTGTGAAATGTGAGGACCTTCATGGCTGCCAGACCCTCCATCAGCCATACGATCAGGGACTACATCAACTGGATTTTCACTCATGGCAATAGTTGGGGTTGCTCCAGAATGATCAGCAGCCATGTCACTAACATCAAAGCGAGATTGTGGAGTCTCTTTTGACTCCGGTTCAGTTTTTTTTCCAGCACTATTTGAACCCACTACAACCTCCATTGCAGTTGGAGATGCCAAAGATGAACTTAACTCGTTGACAGTGGCTCCAGTTACACAATCAGATCGACCAGCATTAGGTGATTGTATCTGAGAATGGATATCATTGATTTCTTGAGTAGTCTTCATATTACTAGTGCTAGCTGCACCCTCGATTTTTCCAATGAGGCCCATAACAATCTTCCTTTCGGCTTTGGCTTGCGTCTTATCAAGAAGAGAAGCATTTGCATCACCCCCCTTCCCAGATTGTTTTTCAGACTTCACTGGCAGGTCAAAACCTGGAGGTGCTGCTCCTAAAGTTGCCATAGGTGAAGACCCTTTATCCTCCGAAGTCTGGTTTTTGGTCACTTCCATTACAGTGTTACTAGGTGAAGGTACAGCAACCTTACCTTCTTTCCTAGAAGATTCTGCAGTCTTTCTAGGTACAGAAAATACCTCCTTCATCACACGAGCAACATCATTTACATCAGCAGTCTGAATTCGGCCAATAGCAGGTATTCTCTCAGAGGATCCAGCAGAACCATCAATTGTTGCTGAAAGGTTTGTTGCCTGCTTTGTCTGAGCCTGAGTCAAATTTGTAACTTGTTGTGAATCAATCCCTGGCTTACCACTAAGGACAGCAGATATATCCAGTGATTGAGAACTCGATTTTACATCCTGAACAGCAGGAGCATCCGGTATTGGAGATACTATGGGTACATGTCTCCTTCCTCTGCGACGGGGGGTTTCTGCTCTGTTTTGAGCCTTTCGACCTGGCCTTTTGACTTGCAAGGAGTCAGAAGGGCAAGGAAGGGTAGAAGAAGATGATGGAAGAACAAAAGAGTGAGCAGGGTTAGACTGAGGGTCCTTCGCAACATTTCCAGCAACATCATGATGCTTTTCCTTACCAACACCTTCTGCTGTAGTAGAATGATCTGTTGAAGGAATCAAAACAGGAGCTACATTGTCTAATGTAGACATAGGTGGATGCATTTTATCCTCCACACTAGGGGCAACCACAGTTTCTTTCCCTAACAGATCACTAATTTTAGGTTGCAGTGAGGCACTCTCTGGCACCGAATCCTTCACCACAGCAGCACTTTGACTTTCTACCAAGATGGCATCTGTACAAAATTTAAAACCCTTAATTTCATCCCAACTCGAGTGCAAGAAAATTATAGAAAAACAATGGACAGTACTTACCTCTGGACCCCTCTGCACTATCATGCCTGGTTGATAAAACTTCTGTAGGTTTTCCTTGAGCTAGGTTCACTAACGGGTTAGTTGATTTCATATCCGAACCTGAAACCACACCAGGTGCATGACATGCTCGTTCCTGTGTAACATTTGTTGGTTCCTGAACACTGTCTTGTTTGGTTGTCAAGGAGGCTAAATCCCCAGATTTTTTCTCTGCAAGTGAAGTTGATTTCAATTCCTCAACAGCTGACGCATCAGGAGCAGAGACTGGTAATGTCGTCTGCCTTTTCCCCCGACGTCGGGGTGCCCCAACACCGCTCTGATTCTTCCGACCTTGGCCTTTTGGGGGCAATGGTATAGCAATACTAGGGGAAGAGGTCTGAGATACAGGAGTAACAACTTGGAGAGGATTTGGTGGAGGATTCAACGCAGTTCCTACACCAGGAGGGTGACCCATTACATCAGTACCTTGTAAAACAGCAGAACCAGGTACAGACACCGGAACCTGGGCTGCAGGAACACTAGAGGCAGTTCCAGTCATAACAATAGCTTCATTTACTGACGGATTCACAGATTTATCCTGTGTTAACTCAGTGTGTTTTGGATCTGGACTAGCTATATCAATAGAAGCAGGTGACGTTGTAGCTCGTTTCTTCCCCCGACGCCGGGGTGTTTCCGTTCCACTAGGAGTTTTCTGACCTTGTCCTCTAACTGCTGTGGGCACAGAAGGGCTAACAGTGCTTGTTTGAGAAACAGAAGTAACAGATGGGGGAGCAGCTGGTTGGGAGCCAAGTGCAGTTCCCACAACATGATGCTGGGTCCCACTTATACCTCCCGGTAAAGCATCAGGACAAGATAATGTTACAGAGCTAGACACAGTTCCTCCCACTAACCCCACATCCCCTCTGCCAGTTCCAGAAGGTGGTGGAGGAACCATAGCACCTGCTAATTGTTCTGTTGTTGTTCTTTTCGGCCTGCCCCGACCACGCTTAGCTGGTGGCGTCACCTCTTTGCTTTGTTGCATCTGTACTGGCTGCCGCACTGGCTGCTGCACTGGTTGCTGCACTGGTTGCTGTACTGGTTGCTGCGCTGGTTGCTGTACTGGTTGCTGCACTGGCTGCACATTGGATGGCAGAGGTAGTGCCGGGGCTGGAGTAGGTGGAGCAGGATTTTCTTTCTTGACATCAGCAACGATAGCATGACTTCCATCAGTTGGCAAAATTTTATCTGTAACTTCTTCCTTCGGTTTGCTAGGAGAATCAGGGCCGTCAACTTGACACATCTTTTCAAACTCCTCTTCCGTCCATTGCTCTTCATAAGAACGAACCTGCACAAGCATTTTTTTTTTTTAACACGAGGAACGATCATATTATAAGGCTAAAGAGAGGCAGGAAAATGCAAGGAACGCATGTTCAAGCTGTAGGAGTTAACTATATGACTTACCTCTCTAGCCCTTTTGCCTCTACCATAATGTTGAGTATCAAGACCCCCAAGCTGCCCACCCTTCCGCTTCATTCCAACATTCGATACTACTTCAGTTTTTGGCACTTCATATATCTTCATAGCTTCATAAAATTCTTTCAAGTCGTCCTCAGTGACAAGACGAGAAGGTAAGTGAGGCAAGTCATCAGAACTGTTTGACCCATGTGCCAGTGCCAGCTTCCTCCATGTTGCCTGCATTATTAAGTTTTATTCTTCCATTAGATAAATAAGCAACCACACATAAAAAGAATTACATACAACTCAAACCAAATATGGCGCTGTACAAGCACTTAAATCCATACCATCTCTGTGTCCCGCCTTTGTTTGTCAATTGATTCAAAGACATCAATCTCTGACTCACTGCATGTTAAAACATCAGTCATAAAAACTTAAAAAATGGAACAAATCACTCAAATTTGTTCATGGAGGAAAATTGAAAACCGATTAAATAATGACTACCAGACTAGAGCCTAATGAAAATAAAAAAGCCATCCACATTCAATACCACATTTTACAGTAGTGCAAATTCACAAGCCATCTTATGCTCTGCTTCACATCATTAACAAATGGAACAACAAAATTAATTTATAGTTGCTGAAGTCTTGAAAAGTACTTGTAGCCAAATAGATGACGAAATATTGGGTTTCAGTGGGTAAGGCTTCAAAAAATGAGATGGATGAATTCATCTGGAAAGAAACCCGGCAAATATCCACACTATTCATAACCACGGCGAGCCAGTTTCACATAAATGCTAGAACAGAAACTATGGCTTCTGCAGCCGAAGCACATACAAATGAAGTAGACTGAAAAAAAATTAACTCCAAACAATATTTACCTACGGGCCAAGACATCATTTAGTGAATCATCATCTAATACAGGTGCAGCTTCCTCTTTCTTAGACTCCCGCAAAAGGGACTCCAAATATTCCCTTCGATCTTCAGCACTGTTAGAAAACCTTTGTCAAAAACACTTGAGAACTGCTTAAACAACGGAGAAAAACCTAGTTCAGATATCATTGCAATTGACCTTGTATTATTGTCAAAGAAACCAGCTGTAATGCTTTGATTAGCTACTCCAAGTTTATGCTCAGCTGAAGCTCTGACTTGTTCTTCAACAGTTTGGACCTTATTGTAGCAGAAAAGGTAAATGGTGAGCAGACAACTATAGTTTCAGCAAAGTAACACACAACATAAATAAAACTGAAAAGCAAGGACATTTATCAACTATTCAAAAAAGGAACACACTCCATCATAACACTCAAAATTTGTATCCTCGTTCATCTGACAGACTAGGTTTCTACAAAAGAAATTTGGAAGAGGAGTTGGTAAAAAACTGTCTTTTTCAAGAAAGCTCTTCACCGAGGAAAGTTAAAATCTTGTATGGAAATAAGTAAACTCTTAGTTCTATGCACATTAAATACCAACTCCTCTTGTTTCCTTTCTAGTTGTAGGAGGGGGATACCAGGAAGGGAAGGAGGGGTGGGGGTCGAAAAAGCATACAAACTGTAGGTCGCAAAACACACAAGTTTAAGAGAACCACAACATTAAATTAAGAACACATTTTTTTGGTCCAACATAAAATTGGAACTTGGAAAAAAAAGAAATTGTTTCTGCGAAGGAGGTCTGTAAACCTAATTTTGGTTAATTAAAGATCATTAAGATCCCTGAGTAGCCAATTAAAGATCACTATACAAATACCTACCGTGGCTGACCCAAGTGATAATCGTGAAAACTCTTAAATGAAAAAGAAAAGTCAATTCTATTAAGTTTACTCAGTCTCAGACTACTCAGGCTCACCCAAGTGGTCACCATGAAAACTTTAAAATGAAAAAGAAGAGTTCATCCTATAAGTTTACTCAGTCTCAGACTACTCAGGATCACCCAAATGGTCAGCATGAAATCTAGAAGAGTCCATCCTATAAGTTTATCTCAGACTACCAAGGGGATAACTGCTTACTGTTTCAAATCGAAGAACAAGCACTTCCCTCTTCTGGCCAATTCTATGAGCTCTTGCCTGCGCTTGTAAATCTACCTGAATATACACCAATCAGATAACTAGTAATGTAAGAGAGTGGAATATATGGTTTCAATTCAGCCAATTCACACAACAAAAATTCATGTATTGCCTGTGGATTCCAGTCAGTGTCAAAAATGATCACTGTGTCAGCAGCTTGAAGATTTACTCCAACACCACCAGCTCGGATACTGTATGGCAAAATTGATGTCAACCATAAAAACTTTCGACTTTCCACCAGATTAGATTAGACAGATAACGCATCATACATAAAACCATGCGTATCGCATAAAACCTTTGCATTTCTTCCACTTATAGGCATCAATGTGGAGTGATACTATAAAAGAATTGAACAAGTAGCAGCAAAAGTTTAGATGCAAAGAATATGTAGGCAGGTTGTTCTAGGAAGTACTATTTTCTAATAATCTAATATGCAATTCTTATTGTAGCCTGCAAAACGTCCATCATGCAGGCTCGATAAATCTGTGAAGACACCCAAACCACTCTCTTTCAGACCGTCATGTTCTAACTCCTTTATAGCACTTGTCCACATGCTATGATGCAGTTATCTACTGAACTGGCTCGCACAGTGAAAATCAGGAAAACAAACAAACGACAAGAACTTATTTATGATTTAACATCCAGAATTACCTGAGAAGAAATATAAAAAAAGGTGAATCTGGCTTATTGAACATGTCAATGAGGGCTCCACGATCACCACCAGATGTGTGCCCATCCAACCGAAGGTACCGATATTGTTTTAAGTTGAGATATTCCTCCATAACATCAAGTAGACGGGTCATTGTAGAAAAGAAGAGAACCTATCAAGTAAAAACATTCGACAATTAACGTGTTGGCATTAAATTCAAACTAAAATAGATGTCTTAAAATGTTGCCACACAAGAAAAATATTGTTTTTTTTACCCTATGATCTGTTGCTTTTAGCTTAGGTAGTATTCGGTCTAGCATCTCAAGCTTCCCACAAAGTCTAATAATAGGAGGCAGATAATGCTTAGGAATTAGAGTATCAACCTACAAAACAGATCAGACATACAGTAATAAGAGACAAACCAACAAGCAAATGTAAACAAATGGAAATATGAATTGACCTTCAATAGAAGTAAGAAAGATAAAACTAATGGAAAAGTTAGAGAAATTGAAAACACAATCCACTTATTCTCCTTTCATTTTTTTTTTTAAAGAATTTTTTTATAGTAGTACATACCTCATCTGCATGAAGCTGGCTGATATATGGATGGTTGCATATATTGCGAAGCTCCATAACAGAGTTGTGCACCGACCGGGCCTGAGGAAGATAAGTCTTCAAGGTTTAGAGAACATACCATTGAGAATACAGCTAAATTTGTGAAAAAAGAAAAGTAACAAAGAATAATGAATACCCTTGAATTGTTAATTGATCCCAGATTGTCTTCTACCCTCTTCATCAAAAGCTTCTGGTAAGCAGAAGCTTCACATCTTATAAGTCTCTCAATTTTTTCAGGTAGTTGATTTTCCACCTATTACAAGAAAGAGGCATTGTAACATAACATAGCATATTACGTTAAACTCAAGATAACGTAGTCAGCAACAAATCAAAGACAAGTTAAATACTAAATATACCATTGAAATTCATTTCTGAAGGAAAAACACTAAAAAATTACTCGTATTTACACTCATCAGTATAGTTACAAAACTAACAGTAGGACAACTTGTTGATCAGCCAGTAACCAACTCAGCAACATTAATGCAGAACTGAAACTTTAGTGCCTAAGCATATTTGATACATTTCTAGGGTAGTGACAGACATAAAACCGGCTTTCTTTTTTTTCTTTTTTTTTTTTTACGACATTTGCATGTCTATTGGCTCTCTGAAGTACTCTATTTTCTTTTATACATAACTTTAAGTTTTAAATGTAAACATGCATACAAGATAAACATGCACAAGTTATGTAAAATTAATAGTTGAAGTAATTCCTGAACAAAAGATCCAGAAAACAAAACAAACATCCTATCACGCAAAACACGCAAGTGTCCATGAACTGGTTTAATGTCCTAACAAGCCCAATACAAACTAAAATACTTCCAAAGGGGGGAAAATATTGCCAAATGCATGACACGTCACAGGTACCTTGTGTTTCAGCCTCCTAAGTACAAATGGTCGAAGTACTTGGTGAAGACGATTTATGATCAAAAGATTTTCCTCTTCAGAAAGCAAGGCCTTGTCATAAAAATCAGGCAACCAAATAAGTACAAGAGCATAAGCTATCAAATAAATAGGAACCAAATAGGGAAAATGGACTCAAAATGTCAATATCGCAAATAGCAAACTTACTTCATCTTGTGAGTTGTCACCGTTACTCTGAAATGGTTTATTGAACCACTGAGAGAAATCCTCAGACGAATTAAAAATATTAGGCAGCAAGAAGTTTAATAGCGCCCACAACTCATCAAGATTGTTCTACAATTGAAAAAATAAATAAATAAGAAAAATCAATCAGTGTGTCAAATTCACCATGTCCACCAACATAATAAACAAATTGTGCAATTACAATAAATTGCATAATTGAGACTCAGAATAATATACGAGAGGACAAAAAGGGAGAGCCTTAAACCTGTAGAGGAGTTCCAGTCAACAACAATCTATGAGAGCTCTGATAATGCTTCAAGTCGGCATTTAGCTTGCAAGAAGCATTTTTTATGCGATGACCCTCATCAATTATCACATAATGCCACTGAATCTTGCTTAGTTTTGGTCTATCATGCTTGTTCATTAGATACTCATATGTTGTCAGTAGAACATTGAATTTCTGTTGAACAATTCTTTCCCTGCAATTTGTACGAAGAGTAAGCTTATAAATACCATAACATAAAGAATACAAAGAAGTAGCTGTCTGCTGTTTTTTTTATTTACTTGAATAATTTACGCCTCTCTTCCGGAGGCCCAGAATAGACAATCTTATGTATACTAGGTGCCCAGAAGCTAATTTCTGACTCCCATCCAGGTAAAACAGAAGACGGAACAACCACAAGAAAAGGTCCTCTATCATTTTTGGTCTCCATCAGGTAACAAATTAAAGCAATAACCTGCAAGCACACATACTTTAGATTCCAAACATGTAAACATAAATAGAATGCAGAGAAACTACGACCATTTTATAATAACCAGTACCTGAACAGTTTTACCAAGGCCCATTTCATCAGCAAGAATACCATTCAAATGATTGTTGTATAGTGAAACCAACCACCTAAGGCCATTCATTTGATACCTGGTGAACAGAAGCCAAATATAAATAATTCCATCCCAAGAATAACAAGCCAAAATAAGTCTCCACAAGATAATAATAGAGACAAGAGAGGTAAAAATTGGATTGAGATCAACCAAAAAGTAACAATATGCCTAAAAAAGGGAAACAAAACTCCTTGACTAAAAGAATGTATGTCCACTCACTCCCTCAGTTTTCCACCCTGGAGAGAAGATGGCTGCTCTGCTATGCTCTCTTTTATACTGCACAAAATCACATCAATGATAAGACACTCCGATGGAGCGTATAATTCGATAGGGCATGAAAGTCTACAATAATACATGAGAGAAAAAAGAGGAAGGGAAAAAGAAAATATGGAAGATAGCGAAATCTTCCAAGAGAGATGGGAAATGGAAGGAATTGGAATAGAAGGCTGACTCAGCCACTGCTTCATCAGTGCAATGGTTTAGTACGTTTTAAAGAGACCTGGATGCGAAGATAACAACCATGAAGATATATGCATACCTATGAGCCATCAGGTAGTACTTTTCATTGCTTTCCAAATAATGCTGCAAAGTATAATGTGACAACTAATTAGCAATGATTTCAACAAAAACCTACGATACTGTGGAGAAACAAACTTGCCTTTGCCTGATCACTTTCATCTTCATCATCAATAATTGCTTCATTCTTCTCAACAAAGCTTGTAGTCCCTGTTTCATCCATATCATTTTCAAACCGTGATGATATAGCCTTTGCCTCCTGTAGCTTAGATCCAAGCTTCTGAAGATATTTTTCTGTCTCTTTGAGAAGTTGCTTGACACGATCAGATTTGGCATCCTACCAAGTGATCAGAAAAAAGTTAAGGAGAGATATAAAAGTATATCTGAGTCATGTGAACCTTATGTCTGAGGAAAAGCAGAACAAACCTGCACCATTCGTAAATACCCCTCTACATCATTAATCTTTAATAAATTAATCTTCTCGCGCTGGATACGATCAATCTTCTCACGATGGATACGTTCCTTCCTTTTGTGGAACTCCTTTACATATTTATTGAAACCCTTCCAGCGTTCTCTCCTAAACTTAAATACGTCGTCCAGTCTTTCCCTAAAGTGAAGGTAATTAGTAAGTCAAGCATAAATCCAAAACAAACTACATCAACAACAAAAAAAATATATAGACATACATGCTTGTCTGCTAAAGCAAGACATGCAATCGCATGTACAGAATATAGCAACACATACTTGTGAACTTCTATCTCTCCAAAGAACTCCTTCTGTCGTTCTCGGATTCTCTTTTGTCGCTCTTCCTTCATTTTCTGCTCGAACCTCTCCAATTGTTTTACTCTCCTACCATGTTTATGTTTCTTCAATGATCTCAAGCGGTCCACTTCAGTATTGACTGGTTTGAAAAATTCATTCAGAAAATCACTGCCAAAATAAAACAAAATCAATTTTTAAGAATAACAAAATATCTAAAAATGATAAGAACAACAATTAGACTATAAAACTAATATCAATAAAAACTATGAAAAACAAACACCCTCCATCCTAAAAGAATGTCTTTCAGTTTCAGCACCATCAAGGATTCATGTTCACTTTTAAAAAATCAAAGAAAGATGTCATAGATGCTATAGTAACCTTCTTTCCTAAGAACTTCCTATAATAACCTCAAGCATCAAATCAGTAACATAAGAAGGTGGTAGGAAAGCCTTATAGTTCCCATAAAAGATTCTATCTATACTTGGTGGACAAATTATTTAAGGGGTAATAAGGGATTAAAAGGTAACTACGTCTTAATAAGAATTGAATGTAACCACTTGATGCATAAAAGAAATATTAATAACCTCCGAAGACGGCGTTGAAGCTCCAAGAGTTGCAGCTTTTTCAGTTCTATGACACTTTTTGTTTTGGTAGATATATCTTCGGATGAGCTCACGTTTTCCTACATTAAGTAATCAACCACGGAACATAAGGCACATAAAACATCAAATACATGACAAATATCGAGATCAATATAAAAGGTTCAACAAGACGCATGATGTGGAGTTTTTCTATTGATTCCCGCACGCTCATTGATAAAGAAATAACAAATAAGGTAGTATTTTATTGACAGAATGTATCAAAATATAAAAACTCAGGTACAATCAGCAAATAATACAAAATAAGCTCTAGTTATTATGACATGACAGATTTTTTTATGCAAACATCAGTTGAGAAACTGCAATAACTATCAGCACTGCTCATAAGTTGAACAATAGTATTTCTATTCATGCATCTTATAGATTCATAAAATCCTTCATTCTAGACGTAGTACGAATGCCATTCTTTCAGCATCATATAATATTGTTATTCATTTTTTTTTTATATGTGCAACTCACTCTTTCATTCATGATAAGTTTCAAATGTGCAAAGAGGCAGAGCCAACAATCCATGGATGATACAAAAGAAAAATCAATAGGAACATCAGAAAATGATTCTTCTGTACCGACAAGAAGAACAACACCCAAGTCTCAAGCACAAACCTTCAACTTATGAAAACTTGTGGCAATTTTTTGCTTTGCTTTCTGCCGTTTAAGAACCCAACTCCGCTGATCCAGGAGTTTTTTTTTCTGAAAATCCATGATCAATTTCTCTGACATTGTGTACCTTGGAGAAGGTGGCAAAGCAGAAGGCCCAGAGTTATCATCATCTACTTGTTCTGCAATAAAAGAGATGTCATTCTTCAAGGTATGAGTAACAGCAACAGCTCTTTGCCCATCTAAAAAGCATCTAGTTTAAAACTTAAAGACCAATTTACAACTGCAATACATTTAAGACTATGAATGCAAAAGCATATCAACAGTAGAATTGTATGGGTAAATTTCTCACCCCTTGACACATGTTTTGGCATTAAATTAGTATCATTTACTGGAAGTATATGATGATTATTGTCGATTCCAGAAACTGGTTTCCAACGATCTCTTAATGAGAAAGAAGGTAAACTAGCATCAGCCTGTTGAATACCCGCACCAGCATTCATAAGATTTTGAAACTGACTAGATACACTATCCTTCCTTTCTGATGCTAAACCATGCTGAACAGCAGATGCTGGTACCAGTCCTCGAGAGACCAGATCATGATTACCAGCTCCAGTCCAGCCAGCCATATCAGGATTCATCTGCTTATTTAAAGCCACTTGGTTAGCCCTTCCAACTTGCATCTGCCCATTTTCCAATTTGTCACCCGGAGATCTAACAGCGACACCGCTTCTTGTACCAGAAGAATCATGATGCTGTTGCGAAGCCATAGTTTCCTGAGTCTGCATCTCTACATCTGATTTTCTTGAAGCTAGAAGATGTTTTCTTTCTTCTGCAAAAATAGAATGGTCAGATGGTGGGCCATTTTTGTCTTCCATCATTTTCAGATTTCCAGCTTCTTTAGACAAGTAATCAGTATCCTGGAGTCTTCCCGTAGATAAGGTGCCACTTTCCCCTGCACTGTTCACTCTTCCAGATGGCATCATCACTTCAGGAACATTATTTGGCTCACTAGAAGATTGAACTTTCACTTTATGCTCGACCAACTCCTTGCGAGATCCATCATTATTGCCCCCTGAAATTTGACAAATTAAATGAAAAATGACTTCCAAGCAACGGTAACAACCATATTTGTAATACAATATTACGTACCTTCCTTAGGAAGAATGTTTCCAAGTGCAATCTCAAGATGTAGCTTTTTTGGCATCAAACCATTTCTGCACATAAAGAAAACACTAGTTACAACAACCTCACCAATAGAAAGATTATAACTGCATCATATCTCTCCATTACAAGCCTAACATCATATGTTAATTATGAGCTACCTACCTGAAGGCTAAAAAGACAAGGCACTGGGCTCTTAGCTGTTTCAACTGATGTTCACCAAAAGGCAACCCAGAACCTACAGGAGGGATGACCGGCGATTTTCCTGTGTCACGAGGTGCTGTGCTTTTAAGCATACTGCCAGCCTACAAAAGTATAATATAACACTAGCAACTTAACACATGTATAGAAAGTTTTAGATGAGAGTTGCGTATAATGCAACAAAAACATGAAGCGAAGGAAAAAAGAAAAAAATAACAAATAACAACATAATAAGAAATAAAGGACACAATATAATGCAAACGTGTCTTAATTTTGAACAATAGTTCGAAAACAAATTATAATAATCAAGAGTATGCACCTGCTAGCAGCCCACTTATGTTTTGTACTAAGATTAGTTTACTTCTTTATGCAAAACGAAACACTTAATTTTGCTGTCATTATGAAATAACACACCAGAAGGCAAATACAAAGAGAACCACAACCGATAAATTACTATTCTACTTCTGCTTTAACATAACTGCTATTGATGGGTAAACCATATATATCTTTCCAAATGCTGTTGAAGCTATAAGAATTTTAATAGGATAAATATTCAGAAACAGTATACTGTTCAAAGGGTTTCTTTTTTTCATTTTGGTGAACGGCAGGATTGGCAAGTATACAAGGCGGTGAATGGTGGGATGGGACAGCGTAGGGAGTGATGGTTGGGACTTGGGGAGTACAGATCAGAGATGGGGGAGGGAAAGCAAAGGGTAGGGTTGAGGGAGAGAGGCTTTTAATTTCTTTTCAGTTTATTAGATTTTTTTTATTTTAAAATTAAAAGTTTTCATTTTGTAAAATATTTTAAACGTAAATATTAAAGCATTTTTTTTCTTTTTTTGGAATTTTAGAAAATTTGATAAACTATAGGTCGACTCCCCTTACCTAATTCCCAGAAACCCTTCTTCGAGGGGAAACATGCCTTACAAAACCTCTCCTTGTACCAAAGGTTAACTCTTTCTTGATATGAAAATCAGGCAACAAGCTTGTCTAGAAGTGAATGATGAACAGAGTAGATAGTAGATACCTGTGCAAGTTTGCTTGCATCTGCTAACATATTCGAACTTCCTCCATCTTGCTCCAAAACCTTTCTAGCGGAGAGCATCGTGCCACCAAATTGCACTGGACTTGAGAATCCTGGTTCTATGGGTAGAATAGAACTAGAAGCCACTGGGACGCCACCATGAACCTTCCCAAAAGTACCTGAATTTCCATAAACATCATCATCAGGCATGAGCACTCACTAATCCACGACACATTCAAACTCAAGATAGTTATTTTTCCTTTTATTATGTATTACTTGAGCAAAAAATAATCCAAATTAAGTAGGATTCCGAATGTAGAATTGTTTAATACTTAAATAACTTTCAATAAGTACAGCCATACTGTTCAAGAAACCAAACTAAAGATTTTATCATTATATACAGATTCTTATATCGTGTGGATCATGCAGAAAAGGAATATAAATAAATAAAACTGATTGCTTTAGTTTACTGAATTTTCAAATCCTTACCTGTTCCAATAGATGGAGAGGGTGTCTGCATTGGAATTTCTGCATTACCCGAAACAACATTAGGCGAGAATCTGGGAACTTGAGATTTTTCAAATGGCAGCCCAGTTTTATTTTGATTCCATGCACCTGCGATGTCATGTGCAGAAGCTATCTGCTGTTGCGACAAGGGATTATGATCAGAGGAATCTTTTGTCTCTTCAGGGTATTTTGAATTCAGAGCACGAGACATCAAATGGTTAATGTTTGTTGAATCCAATTGATTTTCAACTAATTGTGGACCCTCTTGCTTGGTCCTAATTACTGGTCTCATGCTACCAGTCAATGACTGGAACTGTTCCATTTGGCCACTAGGGAGCATATTAATGTTAGTTTGTTCACCACCTTTGCCTGAAAAACCAGATGATTCTAATTTGTTCATCTTCCCCTTCCTCGGATTAACAACAGTGTTTCGAGAATCAAGTTGCTGAGGATTGTCATTATTTGGTTCTGTTGGTACAGATGTATCTCCCCTCTTTCGCTTAGAGGTAGTCTTTTTGCCTGTTTCTCGCCTTTCTTGCGACTGAGAGTTAGTAGACCTAGAGTCCAAACTAGATGGACTTTCATGATCAAAAGACTGACTACCCCGATGAGATCCAGGCGCCTGAAAATAATCATGTCCTGAACTGTTTGGACCAATAAGTGGTCGGGTTGAAGCAAATTGCTCAATTTTGGGCCCCTCATTTTCAGCCAAGCCTGCTTTAGAATCTTTCACAACCCCAGCAGCCTGTGAAGACCCTGCATAAAATGAATTTGGCTACTAAATTCTTGTTCCAAATGGAAGCACTAACAAAATCACTTCTTAACAACACTTGAGAATTAACAAGAAAAGTTATCTTACCTCCCAGTTGTGATGTTGAAGAATCACCTGCGTGAGATCCAACAGGTATGGGAAGGCGTGATGACTTCAAAGCTTCAATATCAAGACCATGTTGATTGATGACAGTCTCCATGAGTTGTCATCTCTTTAGAGCTACAAATTAACCCGAAAACCAAAATAACTACTAGCACATCTAAATCAAATTCTCGCCTTCCAAGTGCACCTCATAATTAAAAAACACTTTTGGATAATAAAAAATACAAAATTTATTAATATTTGCCAGAAATTGTTCAAAGCATCGTAGATCAACACTAGAAATGGTTCGAAATTACCTAATTTTAGTGATAAACTGTTCCTATTTGAAATGAAACATATGAGCTATAAAAGAGCTCCACTATATATAAATGTTACTAAAACATCCACAAAACCCAAACTTTACAACCAAACCCTCGACACCCATGTTCATTCCACCCACCAATTTTGTATTAGGATCATAGAATAAGCACTTTGGTTGCCCAAAAAACTGATAAATGAAAAATGGGTCAGTTCGTGAACCTAAAAGCAGGTTTTTCACCTCGTTTTGGTTTCTTAACAATTGAAAAAAGCTCACCTTTAGATTCAACCCAAAGAGGTTGAACCAAACGTAGTTAATCGAAAGCTTCCATGGTTCTTCGATCTTAAGCAACTGGTTGATCACTGATCAAGAACCAGTTGCTTCTCAGCTCCCTTCTTGCTCATGCGACATGAACCCTCACAATCGTTGCTTGGCACGCATTGAGGTTTATGGTCGCAGTCCGATTGGGATGGCGGTGGTGATTGGAATCCCTGGAAGAGAGCTCATTGCCATCATCATGGGTGCGTTGGTAGATTTGGGGGAAATGGGAGATGAGATATGATTTGGGGAAATTGGTACAGTGTGCTATGTTTCTAAAAAAATAAAAGAAATGGACACTTTTTAGTGAATTCTGAATTAAGGACGCGCGGGTCATTTTTTTTCGTAAAAAGGATCCCGCCTATTTTTTCCAAATTGTATAATAGCGTTTTAAAAAAAAGGTGAGAATGACATGCCATTAAAACTCTATTTTCTTGTAGTGGAGGTTGATTCCCCACTTAGCGAAAGACCAAGGACTAGTGACTTTGGTTAGGTCTTCTGGAGCTTGGCCTGAGATGGTTGAGAAATGCTGGCACTTGTCGCATTTATGAACAAAATCTATGGAATCAGCTTGTATCGTAGGCCAGTAGTACCCTTGCCTCAATATTCTGTGTGCTAAAGCTCTCCCACTTGAGTGGTTTCCACAAACGCCGGCGTGTACTTCTTCTAGGGTGAATTTTCCCCGGTCTTCGTCTAAGCACAAGAGACTCGGTGATGAGAAACCTTTCTTGTACAACTTGCCCTTGTCAAGAAAATAGCGAGCTGATCTGTATCTGAGACGGCGTGCTTCAAACTTGTCGTCTGGGAGAGTTCCATCACGCAGGTCGGAGATAATAGGATCCATCCAGCATGGATGGATGACGATGGACCCTACTTGTTCTGGCTTGTTTATACTTGGTGTTTCTAAGACTTCAATTGGAACTATTTTCAGGAGACGTTCTTCCAAGCCGGTAGCAAGGCGAGCTAGGGCATCTGCATTCGCATTTTCAGCCCTCGGGACTTGTATGATGGTTGTCGTATCAAAATGGTTCATCGCCTCCTTTGCCTTTTCCAAGTAAGACGCCATCTTATCCCCTTTAGCTTGAAATTCAGAGTTGACTTGGCTTACTACGTGCTACGAATCGCTGTAGATAATAAGGTGTCAGGCTGAAACTTCTTTTGCTAGCCTGAGACCTGAAAGTAAGGCTTCGTATTCGGCCTGATTATTTGTCACTTTGAACTTGAAGCGGACTGCACAACTAAGCTTGACCCCGTCTGGGCTAACTAGAATGATTCTAGCCCCATAACTCATCTCTGTTGACGAACCGTCGACGTACAATTTCCATTGTGAGTCTTGTGTCTGGGTCACGAGTTTTTCTGATATCTTTGGTACATAAGTAAACTCGGAAATGAAGTCTACCAATGCTTGGCCTTTGATAGCTGTCCGTGGCTTAAATTGAATGTCGAATTTACCAAGTTCGATAGACCATTTAGCGAGACGACCGGAGGCTTCTGGTTTCTGGAAGACTTGTTTCAGCGGGAACTTGGTCGGAATGATGATGGTGTGAGCTTGGAAGTATGGTCGTAGCTTTCGTGCCGCCACCATTAGAGCTAGGGCAAGTTTTTCTATTTCTGGGTACCGCGTCTCCGCGTCGAGTAAAGATTTGCTGGTGTAGTAAATGGGCCACTGGACGCTGTCTTCTTCTCGCACCAAGGCTGAGCTTACAGCTCCCTTTGAAACCGCTAAGTATAGAACGAGAGAGTCTCCTTCATGGGGCTTGGACAAGAGAGGGGGCTTGCCGAGATAAGACTTCAAGTCCTGGAAGGATTGTTCGCAGTCCGCCGTCCAAACGAAATCTTTCCCTTTGCGAAGGGCTTGAAAGAAAGGCTTACAATGGTCTGTTGCCCTTGAGATAAATCGATTCAGGGCTGCGATCCTTCCCGTCAATTTCTGTACTTCTTTGATTTTTCGTGGGGGTTCCATGTCAAGTAAAGCTTGGATTTTGGCTGGGTTGGCTTCGATGCCACGGTGGTTGACCATGAACCCCAGAAACTTGCCTGACGAAACAC